>QFEF01001837.1:0-15348 GCA_003316035.1 Neoboletus subvelutipes
TCAACAGCAACGTTGGTCCTCCTTTGATGGCGACCGCCGTATCCACCCATCCCTGGAAGCGGGCCTTGATGTTCGGTCTGAACTCTTCTCTCAAGTCCTCCATCTCTGGGTCGTCCCCATCAACTTCAAAGTAACCCAACATGTCACCCTCGTCAGCGCCTTCGACCCCCGGAGGAAGTGGTATACCAATCATAAGTGCGGCGAGCGCCATGGGGTGTGTGGTATCGACTTGCGGTGTCAGGACACCTTTGACCCATCGTTCCACGCGCGTGCGACGATTGAGCGAGTCTCTGCGCAGAGCAAGAATTTGTGTCAGTTCTGTTCTGTTGGTCTGGGAACTAATATTGCAGAAACTGAAGCGAATAGCGGCATGGAATACATTGGAAACGTCCAAGAGCTCTTCCTCGACGATCGAAATAGCGTATGCGCGATAGAAATAATCACTCGACATGATGAGCACTGCGAATTGCAACGATGCGGCATCTTGTGGGCGTAAAAGATGCTTGTGAGTCTTGAGAAGTATGTTGACGCTGTCTGGTCTGTTGTTTAGGGACATGATACGCAGCGCGGCGGAAAGGTTGTCGGAGGAGTGGCCGGCCACAGACATCAAAAGTGGATGGAGATCGTCCTCCAAGTCGTCTTCGTCCTCGGCGATGGAGACCATACTAGAATACAGTGGTCCTGATGGCGCGACTTTGAAAATATCGAGGAGGGCGGTGTGGACGAGGTCTCGTAGTCGTGATTGTTGGTCGGTAATGCGCCATGACCAATGAGCGGCGTAGAAATTTCGTGGATAAAGTTCATCGTCGCATATAGTTGAACAATCATCAGAGATGTAATTCTGGTCGTCGTCGTCGTCGAGAATGTGGAGGCATTCGTCAGTTTGCTCTGGGTCATGATCTTCCGCCTCATCGTCTACAAAGAATGCTGATGGAGAGGTGAGGACGATGTAGCAGAAGCCGAGGAAGGATGACGTACACTTACTACCACCACGCAAGAGCCGTTCTAGTGCACGCCAACCGAGAAGAACACGGATGTCGTCTATCATGTCAGGGACCACGCTTCTCTGACGTTTTGACCCTGTGGCGAGGATGGTCATGAAAAGGTCACGCCATATCCACAACATGACGTTTTCGAGGTTTTGGGCACCATTGAGGGTAAAGGACTTGACGATTTTGCCGGTAGATCTTTTGATCTTGACAGGAATGAACATTCTCGCGTAAGAACACCTGCAGCTGTGGAGTGGGGTGAGAGAGGTGACACGTGATCACGCAGGGACTTGCCCTCCACAGCCGCTCCCGATTTGATCGAGGGCGTCGCAGGCAAAGAGGAGGCAAGCATGGGCGACTCTGAAGTTGGTGCGAAATTCAAAGACGACCATCCAAATGTCGTTGAGCCATTGTGAGAGGCTGTCGACGGCCTCGGAAAGGAGTTGTTCTCTGCGGGAGCGTTCTTTGATGAGGGATCGTTTGGAGTCACGAGAGAGCTCGAGGAGGAGGGCAGCGACTTCGGCCTTTTTGGCTTTGAGGTTCAAAGCAGGCATACAGGCGTATCTGCGGTGCATCTCTGTAGCAGAAGCGGTGGTCTTCTTTTGTCTGTCCTTGGAGACGGTGTCCAAGAGGGGCGCGAGATGCTTTTGGACAAGGAGCTGCTGGGCATCGGGTGGAAGACGATCGTAAACTTGGAGGAACCTGGTTATCGCCAACTTGGACAATAGAACTGCCAGATGGTGCGTTATTAGCGTACCTTTTGCTCACCGCGCTGGACGGCATCGTTACGGGTTCTAGCTGAGCGCGGCGCGGTCGTCGATGCGCTCGGAAGTGCACGAGTCCGTCATGGGTTGCCTTTTCAAGCCGATGTCTATTATTTGTGACACGCGTGACAGCGTTATTGGGATGTGTGCTGCGTCCATTCCCCAGAAATTTAAATCGGGGGGAAATGGAATTGTGCGGGTCCATGTCGTTCTTTTATATGTTTTTTCTTTTCTTTTTTTCTTTTCTTCTTCCGCGCTGATGACCGTCGGAAATGATTATTGAAAGAATTAGACCCGGACCGGACGTCACTGACTCGGATGCCTCGAGGCAGCTTCCATTCGTGGCTGCCGACCCCTTGTGTAGCTGCAGCAACGTTGTCGCCGAACCACGTTGGAAACGCGCGTACGTCTCGCTCGTCTTGTTATCAGCGCACCGATCTCGCATTTTTCTTTTGTTCTCTTTTCTTCCCCTCCGCCGACTAACCGATCTCCTCAGGCGCATCATAAAAACTAATGTCAAGTCACTCACCGCACAGATCCAGAAAGTCCCAGATGTATCCCGCACTCCAGAGTGAGTCTCCCTCTTTGTGCCAACTTTACTTCTTTGTCTCCTTGGATCACCTCGATTGCGATTGCCGGTGCTGTGCTGCTTGTTCTTTCGCGCCGAGTCTTACGTTCTCCTCTCGTTGCTCCATTTCTCTCGACTTGGTCACTCCCTTTGTCTCTTCGGCTTCCGCAGCAACAGTCCCTGACCGATTTCACCCTCTTCAGGCTCGTCCCAGAATTCACCTCCCCGTGAGATGTCCCCGTCCCCTCGTGACAGACAGCGAACAGTAAAAGCGCAGTCTTTGCCGATCGTCCCATCAGTGATGCAAATATTCAACGCGGCCAACGTGCCACCCAGTCAGCGTCAAGCACAGCAGAGTCCCCCCTCGGCCAACATATCCCTCCAATCAAAGCGCTCGGCCACACCCCCCATGACGCAACCATCGAACGTGTCCAAGCTTCCCTCCCCACCAAATCCTCCCTCTATTCCCAGGGAAGACATCCAGGAGCACTACACTCCCCCCGCACCATCAATCCACTCCGTCACCCAGCCCAACATGCATCAACCCCCTCTACAGCAACCCTCTCTTCCTGCCACCCACCCCCACAGCCAACCCAACGCCCACCCACACGTCCCCATGAATCCCACAATGGGATATCCTCGCCCCATCAACAGGATTGCTCCGCCATTCCTCGCCTCTTTCCATGCTATGGAAGAAAACTGGCAGATGACCGACGAACTGATGGCAGAGATCGAGCGCGCTGATTATGCGCAGACCCTGAGTCAGCAACCTGCTGCTCCAGGGACGTCCGGCGTTGCATACGCCGGTGGCGCCCAGAGCGGCGCAGTCTACGTTCGCGAAGCACCTTCCCCCCACAAGGACTCTGTCCTCGACCGCGTTCGAGTCGGCGAACACCCAATCACCAGAGATGGAGACAGTCCCCAGGGCATGGGTGGACCCCTTGCGAGGAGACCAACTCGTGTCAACGAGCGCGAACGCGAGAGGGAGCCCCAGGCCAGCGACAGTGTTCAGCCTCGCAATCGTCCTCTCCCCGCCAGCCCCGGAAACTCACCCTCCTACTCTCCTCAGGGGCACCCTCAGGCACGAGGTCCCACCCCAGATCGGGTATCGCCGCCTTATCATACCCCACAAGGTTCTTCCGGCGAAAGTGGCACTGCGGGAGAGTATGTCTCCCTAAAGCGCGACTCATATCAGTCCTCTACCGGTTCGCATGCCCGGATCCCGACTCCTCCGACCGCTCGTAAGTCTTCCAGCGCGAGCAACGCGGAGAACACCCGTGCTACACCACCTGCCGCCAGCAAGCTCGCTAGCCAGACCCCACCCCTTCAGGCGATGAAAACTCGCACGCCTGACAAGTCTCTTCCTGTGCAGGAGGAACCCGAAGACGACGTCGTCGCTGCCTTGAAGGATAACACCGGACATCTTCAGTACGATCACGGTGGGATTCCCCCTCGCGATGACGACGATGACACTTTGATTGAGACCGAGACCGGTTATATGCGTCCTGGGAACGACAATGATCACGATGGCGACTCGGGAAGTTACACCCCTCGCTCGCCGAGCGTAACCCTTCCCGAGACATATCCCCCCCGCCACTATGTTTCCTCTCTCCCTAGCAATCGACTCGCGAGTCTTACAAAACATCACCGCAACGGTTCTACTGACCAGCTTGGCCTCCGTAGTTTTGACGCCGTCGTCAATTCGAAGCCTCAGGCCAGACCATCCGAAGAAAGCCGTGAGTCGCCCACGCTTCCCGCACAGGTGAACGCTCAGCAGACCTATGGGATCTCAGAAGAAGTGTTCAGACGCCAGCAAAGTCGTCCTTTCAACGACAATCGGGACGATCGAAGCAATCGTGGTGCAGAGCAGTCCCCGAGTATCAGTCCAAACCAACAAAACATCCGGCCGTATCCGCTCCAGACTCAAGTCCACCGAGAAGACCATTATTACGATGATCCTGCAGCGGCATACCTCCAAACATACTTCCATTCCGTTCGTCCCAACGCTCCGATACCTCCCACACCGCATAGCCAAACGGCCGCACCATCACCATCCCCGTTCGTTTCTAGCATTCAACCGAGTCCTGCTCCTCCCGTCGGCTCACCCTATCCTTATCCATTTACCCATGTCCATCGCAATCGATACCCTGTACACGCTGTTCCCACTGCTCCATCTTCCAACTATGATCCGAACCATCCATCGGTGATCGAAGAGCAACTCGCGCTTCAGATGCAAATGTATGCGCTCAACAACAATGCGGCTATGAGCGATTCCACGTTTTCACCCTCCTCGACGCCATTCCCGGGTGCAGGATACAATCCATGGGCGTTCCTGCAAGCATCGAGAGCGTTCGGTGGTCGTCCATTCGATTCGATGAGTTTACAGTCATCGCCGAGTCATCAGCCTGTCAGTTTACCTTTCTCGGCGAGTCGCGGACGGGGGTTGAAGCGGCGAGAAAGGTCGTCTAACCTGCGGACGCCCGGGTCAGGGACGAAACAAAAGGCGGTGAAGCCACCGCCACGCGTTGAGAGCACACAACCGAGGGATACCAGTCCGGAGCCATATTCCTCGGGTGAAGAGACGGCGGGGGACGGATACGAGGTGCACGAGGAGCCAGCGTGGGTGAACGGGGATGGATATGACGACGACGACGACGATGCAGAGTGGGTCGACGAAGAGGGCGACAAGGACGAGCTGCTGGATCTCGAATATCACCCGTCATTCATCTCAAACATGGAAAAAAGGCGACGGAAGTGGGATACGCGATGGGAGGCGCTGCAGCAAGCGGTAAGCTGCGCTTCGTTTCTCGTCATTCTGCCATCCGGTCGCTGAATGGATGGATGCTGTGTCTAGTTTCAAGCATTGGACTGCGAGACGGATACCACGCTGGTTCTCCTCGCGGCACCATCCCACTCTACGAAACTGCACGCGTTGACATCACGGTCCGTGCGACGCGATCAACTAATCAAGTCACCTGCCATGACCCAGATCCGAACTGCTTTCAAAGGCATCGCCTCCCGTCGGAACAGCACCCGCTCACGCACGGCCACCGCCTCTATCCTACAACGTCTCCTGAACTCGACGAGCTCATCGGGCGATGGGTCCGACACGTCGTCTGAAGCTCGGGAAGGCGACCTGAAACGGGCGCTGGAGACGGCTTTGGGCAGCCTCGAGACGTTACGGGTGATTTATGGACACCGAGTGTCGAGGTGGGAGGAAGAGATGGCGCGGATTACGGATGAGCGGGAGAAGGTGGAGTTGTTGTTGAGGCAGACGATCGGGGTGAGTTTACAGCCGAACGGAACGCAAACTGGGTATTAGAACAGGTTGATAACATCCCGCGATAATATGACTGGATAGAGGAGGGTAGAGAGCGTCGTTGTTGATCGTACAGATAACTTATTCGACCGTGCCGTCGATTGTTTTTTTTTCAACCTCTTTTTTTTTCCCTTGTACGAGCCGGTCCTTTTTGTTGTCGTCAAAACGCTATCTTTGTTTCATTATTCCTCGTCGTTCTCTTTTTCACACTTTGTCCATCCCGTTTCAGATCATGATACATGCCGTATGGCTTTTTTTTTTTCTGTCAGTGATATGCCCCCCTCGCTCTTTGTTATGCCGAGTTGCCCACATGCTGTCAATTACATGTTTTCCTTTACGGTTTTTCTTCTTTCTTTTTGCTGTTCTTTGTGGAACGCTAGAACTGTTAGATTGCAAGACGACCCTACGCGAGCCAAACTTTACTTGGCAGCACCTACGTAATCTCGCCGCTAAAAACCCATTGAGGCAACGGAGATCTCTGACCCTACCGAGGACATCAAACAGCGGAGCTCCACATTCATTCCTCTACGAGTCCACGACTTAGGGAATTCTTCGGATCGCCGCCCTTTATGGCCCGCGTAGAGTTCGATAAATTAGTCAGCTGTGTGACGCGCTGCACCGGGCGAGTCTGCATCCAGATCTGATAAGCAATTGGGACCGGACGTCCGTCGAGGAACGGAGTTGTTTATTTCGGATATGCTGTAGGTTTGCCTCCACAGCATGGGGGACCACTGCCGATGGGAAAACCCACTACGGAGGGGCAGTCCACGGAACCAATGCATTCGTAACATAACGAATGTCGATGGGCGGTCGTTCAAGATGGTCACGCGACTCGAAAGTGGGACGTGATACGGGCACGTGCGGTGCGCAAATACAATATCATCCCAATTTTCAAGTCGGAGCTTTTGAGGGAACGCAGCGTCGCGGAGAGAAAATCAAGGTAGGTTCTTCTAGTATAGGGTACGCCGCTGAGGCGCACCTTGCTTACTAGTATCATATGGAAGAACTTTTTTTTTACTCGAAAAAACGGGTCAACGTTCAAGTTGTAACTTGTACGGATTTCTTCCGCGCTTACCTTTGGTTGAGCGGGATAGACTCACCAAGCTTCAACGTAACAACGCTCAGTCGAATGTTCAGCTTATTTCGGGGTGATCACGCTGTGTTCATTGAGAGGAGTGTTGACTAAACGAGTGCTCCACACAGCGATACCTCCGACATTGGATAGCCAAACGGCCGCACGATCGCCATCCTCGTTCATCTCTAGCATGCAACCGAGTCCTGCTCCTCCCGTTGGCTCACCCTGTCCTTATCCGTTTACACATGTCCATCGCAATCGATGCCCTATACACGCTGTTCCCACTGCTCCATCTTCCAACTATGATCCGAACCATTCATCGGTGATCGAAGAGCAGCTTGCCCTTCAGATGCGAATGTACGCGCTCAACGACAATGCGGCCATGAGCGATTCCACGTTTTCACCCTCCTCGACGCCATTCCCGGGTGCAGGATACAATCCATAGGCATTCCTGCAAGCGTCGAGAGCATTCGGTGGTTGTCCATTCGATTCGATGAGTTTACAGTCATCGCCGAGTCATCAGCAGTCTACCTTTCTTGGACGGGGGTTGAAGCGGCGAGAAAGGTCGTCTAACCTGCGGACGCCCGGGTCAGGGACGAAACAAAAGGCGGTGAAGCCACCGCCACGCGTGGAGAGCACGCAACCGAGGGATACCAGTCTGGAGCCATATTCCTCAGGTGAAGAGACGGCGGGGGATGGATACAAGGCACATGAGGAGCCAGCGTGGGTGAATGGGGATGGATATGATGATTATGACGACGACGACGACGATGTAGAGTGGGTCTACGAAGAGGGCGACAAGGACGAACTGCTGGATTTCGAATATCATTCGTCATTCATCTCAAACATGGAAAAAAGTGACGGAAGTGGGATATGCGATGGGAGGCACTGCAGCAAGCGGTAAGCTGCGCATCGTTTCTCGTCACTCCACCATCCGGTCGCTGAATGGATGGATGCTGTGTCTAGTTCCAAGCATTTGGACTGTGAGACGGATACGACGCTGGTTCTCCTCGCCGCACCATCCCATTCTGCGAATTTGCATGCGCTGACATCGTGGTCCGTGCGACGCGATCACCTGCCATAACCCAGATCCGCACCGCTTTCAAGGCCTCGCCTCCCGTCGGAATAGCACCCGATCACACACGGCCACCGCCTCTATCCTGCAACGTCTCCTGAACTCGACGAGCTCATCGGACGATGGGTCCGACACGTCGTGGGAAGGCGACCTGAAACAGGCGCTAGGGACGGCTTTGGGCAGCCTCGAGACGTTACGGGTGATTTATGGACACCGAGTGTCGAGGTGGGGGGAAGAGATGGCGCGGATTTCGGACGAGCGGGAGAGGGTGGAGTTGTTGTTGAGGCAGACGATCGGGGTGAGTTTACAGCCGAACGGAACGCAATCTGGATATTAGAACAGGTTTATGTGTCCATGGCATCCAGCGATAGGTTGGATAGAGGCTCCGGAGAGGGGTAGAGAGCATCGTTGCTGATTGTACAGGTAACTTATCCGACCGTGTCATTGATTTTTTTTCAGCCTCTTTCGCCTCCTTTGTGTCTCGTGTGGAGTTATATAAATCATCCAGTTGCGTGACACGCTCCACCGGTTGGCGAGTCCATATATCCGAATCCGATAAGCATTTAGGACCATTCTTCGAGGGATCTTGTACTGATGGAACAGGGTTATTTTCGGATATGCTGTATGTTTACCTCTACAGCATGGGTAACTATTACCGAGGGGGGAAACCACTGCGGGCAGGCAGTCCAGGGACCGACGCGTTTGTAGGATATCGATATCGATGGGTACTAGCCTGAGCGGTAGTCGTCCAAGACGCGCACACCACTCGACGGCGGGACGTGATGGAAAAAGAGACGCGGTGCGGCGCGCGGATCCAAAGCTTCAAACTAGTTGAGTTTTTTTTTTTGAGGGAGCGCGAGCGGCAGCGCGTTCGCGGAGAGAAATAAAGGCGGCTTCTTCTGGAGGGAGTCGTTGTCATAGCTTGCTTACTAGCACAGTATTTTTTTAAAAAACAAAAAGATGGATCATCGATCAGGCCTTCATGGCTGTTCGGACTGCTGCCACGCTCGTCTCCATTTGAGGGAGTTAGACTCGCTGGTCAAGCTTCAATGTAAGAATGCTCAGTCGGTCGCTCAACTTGTCAGTCACCGTCCAGGAGAATGAAATGATGGTCATGACGCGTGACGCAGCGTTTATAGAGTGTCGACTGAGTGTTGTACATAGCCACAATCTTATCTCGCACCTCATCCAACTTATATGGTCAAGGTAGAGCGGGAAGCGGATTCATGGCATCTTCTTGCGAGCGAAAATTAAAAGTACAGAACGATATATAGACCTCGGAAGTCGAAAAGTGCAATCTACACGAGGAAAGAGGGAACTGCGGGAGACTCGGAGGGGGAGAAGGAGGAAGGACGAGGAGAGGGGATAACAAGGCAGGGGAGAACGACGCTGAGATTGAGTAACAAATAGAAGAGAGGCTGGACTAAGCGGCGACCTAGAACAAGGTGGAGAAAGATCCAGGATCCGACAAAGGAGGGAGGGATCACTCGTTTGCCCAGGACACGTCGACCGTGGTCAAGGGTAATTCAACCCCTCTGAACGAAGTCTCCATCCGCTGGTGGAGTGGACGAAGAGGCAGTATCAACGACTGGGTCAATGTCGTGCAGCGCGGTACTAGTGGCGGGTTTGATCCGTTGGCGTTTCGAGACTGCTTCAGGCGTGGGGGAAGTGGTCCTGGCGCGCTTCTGGACGAGGAAATCCGAGGGTCGTGTATGTACAAACAACAATTGTTGTTGGGGAACACCAGATCTATGCTGCAGATATGCCTCGACCTCGAGGAGTCGTCGGGATGCCGCAAGCTGGACAGGTGTACGTCCCATTTGGCCGCGTGCATGCGTGCTACACCCAACTCTGACAAGAACGTCTACTAAATCCAAAAGATGACCGGGATCGTCCTCAAGCCACATCGTCTCGCATTTCAAGGCAACGTGCAGGACTGTATCACCATCGGACTCGGTGGCACGTACATCGGCCCCATATTCAACAAATGAAGATAACATCTTCAGGACCTGTCCAGCAGACCGTGGAATTGTGCCTTGCAACACACGGAATAAGATGTCGGGAAGGAATGGTGCGTTATGTGAAAGCAGGTAATCCACGACGGAGGGAAGTGAACGAATCACGGCGATTTCGATAGGTAGTTTTCCATCAGCATTGCAAATGGAAGAACTGCAACCAGCCTCGATGAGATGTTTAGTCGCTTCCAGGCAACCATTGTTTGGTACCGTCCGTATAACATGGTGCAGTGGGGTATTCCCATTTGTGTCTTGTGCGTCCGCATTGGCTCCATTACGAACAAGCGAGGACATTATTGATATGCACTTGAGAGTGTTCTCGTAGAAGATGGTCGGGGTTGTCCTCGAGGGTTCCGATTCCCATACTACAAAGGACAGTATATCGAAGGGTAGTGGCACGTCCCGTGAAAGTAGGTAGTCAACTACCAAGGCGAACCTACGAATAGTGGCAATGCGGAGAAGGGGCGTTGCATCAGCATCCGTTGCGAAGGAGCTATCGCCGGCCTCGAAAAGCAATCGCATGGATCGGAGACATTCAGCTTCATCAGTTGACTTGAGCACGGCACGCAGCGAGTAATCTTCTGTGGATGCAAGAAGACGCATCATGGTTCTATGGTCCTTAAGCAAGCAGGCCATTATTGGACGGTCCTTGGAATATTGGAGCGCAGTGGACACTAAGTCGGGAGAAAGAGACGGCTCAGCTGTGACAGCATGCGAGAGCAGAAAATTCACGACGGAAAGGAACCCTTGAGACACAGCGATGTGGATTGGTTGCTTGTTAGCTTTATTCGGTGTAAAAGGGTTGCAGCCAGCCTCGACAAGTAATTGGGTAGTCATGCAACATTCAGTCTCTGTGGGTATCGACATGGTGACATGCAAGAGCGTATCTCCATTGTCCTCCTGGGCATGCAAATTTCCTCCGTTGCAAATGAGGGAAGGAATCATTGACACTTGGTACCGCAGCGCAGCGAACAGGATCGCAGGGTGTAATGGGACGGGTTGGGCAACAAGGTATTCCAGAACCTTGCCAAATTTTCGTCTTGCGGAAATGCTAAAAATCATTCCACTGCCAGAACTGCAAGTGAAAAGGTCGCCGGCCACACCAGCGAAGATCTTCGTCAATTCCAGACATTTGTCTTCCTCATTTATAAATTGTCGGACTTCTTGGAACACTCTATCTTCCTCTTCCGGTCGGAAGTGCAAACCATCCGTGTTGCCAATAAGTAAACGCAACATCTGTACTTGCGTCGTGGGATCATCCTGCAGGAGAGATGAGACGTCTGCAGGTGAGGTGAATAATATCAGATAATTGACGACTTCGTAGTGCCCTTGCTTTGCTGCGATACGAAGGGGAGTTTCACCACATAGGTTGCAGGATAAGGGATTAAAGCCAACGTCAATGAGTATCTGTGCAATCTCCAGGCAAACAAGGACACCAGGTGACCGCATAGTGATATGCAGCAAAGTGTCTCCATTGGGATGGAGAATGTGCACATTAGCTCCTTTGCTGACAAGAAAGCGGACCATCTCCACTTTTTTCACAACCGTGGCTTGTAATGCTGCAAATAAGATCCTCGACGGAAGAGGCACATTCACTGAGAGGAGATATTCTGCGACGGAGACGAATCCTCGCGTCACAGCAGCATGGATCGGTGGTTTGTCGTCCGCATCGAGTCCACAAGGGTTGCAACCAGCCTCGACGAGGAGTTTCGTGATGGTGAGGCATTGGTTCTCGTCAGCCGACCTCATAGCTAGGTGGAGTGGGGTATCCCCATTGCTTGCAAGAGTATTTACAATAGCTACTCCACATCTTAGCAATCGATACTTTACATTCGAACGAAAACCTACCGTGGGAATGCAATGCAGAGGGTATATCTGAAGGGGGATCCATCTCCATCGAGAGTAGAGTTCTGACGACAGGGCTGCATCCCTTCTCCACTGCGACGAGGAAAAGTGGCTCTGCACAACCAACTCGGACAAGCGCCCTTGTGGCAAGCAGCAGTTCGTCTCCACTCTTCATCTGCTCGTAGTATTCTTCATCCTCGATGAATGCTTCCAGAAGTCGCCAGTTGTCCCAGGGAGCGACTGCCCATTTCGCAAATTCGGCGGTTCGCAGCAATCGCTGGATAATATACAGAGGGAATCGATGAGGCTGCACTCCGAGCACGCGGGTCATTAAGCTATCTGGGATAGCGCTTCCTTCCGCTAAGAGTAGATCGACCATTTCTACATGCCAATGTTCCACAGCGATCTGGATTGGCATCGCCATGTGTTCATAGGAATCATCCGCGATCGGGGGGTCCGAGGCATCTGCATCTGATCCATCGACAGACATGTCGTCCGTATCTGAGTCGTCCACCAATTTGTCGACAACCAAACCTTGGTCGTTTACATTGACGCCGTGCAAGATCAGAGCCCTAGCATGATCTGTCTTGTCAAAGTGCGTGGCATATACGAGCGGATTGGTCCCCTCCTTTGGTGTGAGGGTGGAATGATCGAGAAATGTGTGAAATAGAGCTTCGGATCCAAAAGCAATGAGAGTATACATCGTGAAATCGTGATCCGAACTCGGCCACGGAATCCCAGAGCGAATCGACGGAACCAGTTTGCATATTCGATCCCACTCCCAGGCGTGTCGGAGAATCTCCTTCTGCAACGTGTCCATATCTGTCAAAATCCCGACATTGCCCGACCCTAGATGAGCGAGATGACTGAAACCATCAGAGAGGACATAGTTCAGAAGCGGGCGAGATGTGTAGGATGTCGTAAGCACAAGGTTGCATTCCCGTGTCACGTTAGAAGACTGGCATCCACATTCCTTCAATTCCCCAAGGCAGAAGGCAATATATGCCATGCAGAGCCTAGCCAGCCGTTCGTGCGCATCTTCCAAGACGATGTGATATAGTGGCAATTTGTCCCGAACAAGCTCTCCAACAAGGTACTCCTGCACATTGCTGGTAAGTGGCTACACAGGAGAGACGTTCACTCTTTTGATGGACGCAGCTCACCTTGACACTCATATGAGAAAGGGTCACGATATCGGTTTCTTTATCATGAATCACGAGGCTCCTGCTGACATCCAAAAAATCAACACCTTTTATCAGGTTGAATCCAGGGTCTAACGCGCGCCGTATAGGGTCGACCGTAATTCCTTCGAGAAGTTCGCGCAATCGCATTGGCCGCATGGCGGCCACTAGCCACATCAATCCACGGCGCACTACACACGAATCTGCAAGCCGTCTGTCAATAGCAATAAGCATCCTCCTGTAGGTCACTTCCAGTCCTTCCGGAAGGCTCCCGAGCACCCTTCGAATCTCCGATACCGATGTGCACTTGTCCAGCGTGTCGATCTGACATTGCACCCAACGAAACCTTGCACAAGAATCCGTCAGTCTATGTAGTTGAACACGTGGATCGTTGCTTCTTACATGCCATCCGCCTTTGCACATAATTTAGATCGGATCTCCTCCTTCAACCTCTCGTCGAATGTTCTCAATCGATGCCGTGAGTCGAGCTCTCTCCTAACATGCAGCAAGATATCGGCCGACAATTCGTGGTCCATTTTATCCATCGATATGCATGGATGATGAGAAACCATCCGGACGATGTTCCGCAGCGGTCGAGTTGTGACAAACATCTGTACGTCACCACTAGTCATCATGAGGCTGTCGAGGAGGCTCTCCATCTCTCTACACTCGTCGAGTGCGTCGACGACCACCAGGGGCTTTCGAGGGCATAGTCTTGCGACCTTGGAAAGATAATGTGACAGTCCTTTGATGCTGTAGAACGAATCTATACGACTGTCGGCGCCCTTGAGTAGCTCATCGAGCAAGTCTTCCGGGTCCATCATAACGTCGCAGAGTTGTTCCGTCAACTGTGCGAGAAGGGACCGCATCACCTCGACGGCGCTCGTCGATCGTCCTGTCCGAAAATCGCAATAGAAGTAGACGACGAGTTCTCCATCTTTCTTCGTGTTGTTGAGGTCGTTGATGACGAACGAGCTGCTCGCATGGTCAACAACTCTGCCTCTATGATAGGTAGACCAAACACACGCTAAAACCGATTTACCAGCACCAGCTATGATCCAATCCTATCAGCAACAGAACGATTCACATCATCGAAAGTAACACCTTTTCCCTGCAGCCACAGGAATGAGTCTCTCCCCTCCCTCCATGATTTGTATGCATCCGTAGCAGGTAGCCACGTGCATGTATCAGATTGACGTATCGATGACGTTTCTCGATGTTTTTTGGAGCAGTTCAATGCGTCGAGTACTTTTAATAACTTGTTCAGTTTTTGAGCTGGATGCACAACGTCATCGGTGAGACCGGTTTCTGTTGCCAATGAGTACTTGCACGTACAAACAATTTCCTTCCTCTGGCGTTTTACCGTAATATCGTTCGTTGACGCGTTTTGAAGTTCCTCTTGAGCTTCCACACGAACCTCTCTGATACGAGTGAAGATCAGGCCAGACCACGACCCGCCAACGAAGTTACAACACAAACTTGGTTGTAGAAGGCACAGCGACCTTCTCGTAGTTCCTGTGAAATGCTGTGAGGAATGAGGTCATCGAAATACCCTACACTCACCAGATGTCCGTCGTGAGCAAGAAGTGAAAATGAGCCTTGTGTGTATAGAAAAGTGCAATGGCCGTATTCACGTCGTCTTCTTGGCACCCGGATCTCGTTGGGGTGAACCCAGAAAATGCCTGTACCTCATGATTGGTGTTGAGCAGTCTCTCCATCTCTCTCAACGTGTCTAAACACGTTTCGGGTTCAGGACCGGACAGCCAGTCCATCAAGCAGACATCCAGCATATAGTGACGACGCAGAATCGGATCGTCAAAGACGTAAATGATGGCGCGTGAAGCATCGGTGATGGTTTGGAACTCGAGTCCGAGCCGCAAGAGTGAGTGTTTTAGGACTTGTCTGACGCCTCTAGTAGTGGAATACCGAACTGTAGCGTTTCGGACGTGTTGCGTGGCTAGCACGATGGAGTGTAGGATGCTCTTGACGGTGTCCATAGAGTAGCGTCCTGAGCCACTTCTGAGTCCTGTGAAACATACTTCATCATTGCTGTGCAAGAGAGATAGTAGGCGGTGCTTTTGCGGTGCAATTACATAGAGGCCTTCAAGTTAGACCGTTCGGGTCCAGCCTATATCCGCCCGGCGATTGCCGACTGCATGTCTGAAACGGTGGTTGAAGGTCTCAGTATATTAATCTGGACTGTTGGCTAAGTGAAAAGCAAGAGTGCTCCTGACTGGAACTCTCGTGGATTGTAAAGGGAAGCTCGATTGGATTCCTGCGGTCCCGTCCAGGTCACTGCCGGTACTATAATAAGAGGTGATGCAACCAAATAGACGCCTTAGGCCGATTGGCTCCATATCTCCATGTGCTCGAATCCCAATTGCATATTTGATGGTCGTTGAAAAAAAGACTAATTCCCGATACGGTAGTAGAGGGTTTTGGGGATCAGTTAAGGGTTTCGTCTCGCAGGGATTTGTTCGTTTTTACGTTTATATTTATTTATATTTACACTAATGA
>QFEF01001841.1:0-14410 GCA_003316035.1 Neoboletus subvelutipes
AAGCCATTGCCCAATGCTCGATCATTGCCGCTGCCTATTGCCCAGAGGCCACACCCAGATAGAGGCCTTGCCCACAACCTCTCCATAGCCAACTACTCCTTGTGTGCCTGGAGGGAGCCCATTTATTGCCTTGTGTCCAGTATCCCAACTGAGGTTGCCACAACCACTGCACACCACACGCCGATCAGAGGATCTGCCTGCTGACCAAGAAGGTCCCCATTGTCTACAGAGGTAGACCCTGTCCCATAGCAAAGACTTCAGTCTTCTGCATACATGTTATTTGTTACACTGGTTGTAACATTAAGCTCCCAGAGGTAGTG
The DNA here is from genome assembly GCA_003316035.1 of Neoboletus subvelutipes. Lineage (NCBI taxonomy): Eukaryota > Fungi > Basidiomycota > Agaricomycetes > Boletales > Boletaceae > Neoboletus > Neoboletus subvelutipes. The sequence continues at coordinate 321 of QFEF01001841.1, forward strand.
GTCTAGGTTGTATAGGAAGTTGAGCATGCTGAGTTGATACGTAGTGGAGAGGATCATGCCTTCTGTGTCTTTATGAATGGACAGGAGGTGAGAGTTGCAGAGGGAGATTTCAGCATTGGTGGCAGTTTCAGAGGTAAGGATTCCAATTCAAGAATTGTGAAGAAAGGCTTTGAAAAGAGAATAGAGAGGGGAACACATATCTAAGTGGGTGGCAATGGGGACAGCAAGGTGAGTCTCCTGGAGCATGGAGGTGAAGGCATTAATTTCCTGTTCACCAGGAAGAATGTTCTTAAGATGGTGGGTGTACACAGGGAGATCTACTGAAGTAATGGTGACTGGGGAGTTGGCGACATGGGTAGGGGGTTCGTCAGCTGGTAGACCTGGGGATCCCCATCCAGGAGAGGGCTGAGTAGAGGAGATGTCTTCCAGGGCAGTAGTGTTGAAACAACCCTACAACAGATATCTAATCATCTTGGGGACGCTGAGCTACTGTAGCTACAGTATGACCTGTGGTTGTAAAATAGGTAGGTGAGTGGATGACAAGGCCACAAGCAGAAGGTAAAAGTGATCTTTGAGGTACAGAGACCTCACTGAGTGGAACTCTTGTTGAAGGGAAAAACTCCAAGAGAACTAGACTGGGGATGCCAGTGCTAGGCTCTCAGTTTATATATCATCTCTATCTATTTACATCTGTTGTGGTATAATCTATGATATGACTATGTAAGGATAGATATCAATGAGCAACATGTACTACATGAAGTGTGTATTACAGTCCCAAGTCCATGAGTGACCTCTACAGGAACTTAGTCGTTTCTTTTTCTTATCTTTTGATCTTATTTTATTGCATCACATGACTAGATCACGTGACCACTAGTCTGAAGCTAGTTCACTTCAGCCAGTTCACTTGCACTCAGAGATGCTCTTTCTAACTCAGAGTCTAGACTTGATGTCAAGAACTCTTTCATACCTTAATAAGTATAAATAACTCTCACAGTCATATCTGTTCCTTCTTTTCATCTCTGCTTCTTCTCTTCCATTCTGCCACAGCATGCTGTGTCCTCACTCTTTTAATTACCACACCTCATGCTAGATGCATGTTTGCCTCATGTATTTAATCTCGTATGCAGAGAACTAAGTTCCTCTGCTACCATCGTCTACCTCTGTAGACAAGTGTATGGACCCTCTGGTCAATGAGGCAGACCCTCTGGTCAGCCTGTGCTGTGCAATGGTTGTGGTACCCCTGGATGGTTGTCCCAGTACAGATGAGAGCAGGTGTTACAGCTTGATCTGTGCACATGATAACTTTGATCAAGTTATCTTATCTTATCTTATCAGATATGATTAGATTACATCTAATCTCTATACTGAAGATAGTTCCCTTCAGCTGGTTAGGCCATGAGCGCCACTAATCACATGACCTAGTGTCACATGACTTCCCCATCATGTGATCTCTGATCACATGACTCACAGATGCTAGTCATCTATTACGACATCAGGAATCTATGATTTAGTTCTAGATCTCCTCATGACTTCCTCACGACTTTCATGTCCATGCTGTGCACATATTCTTATTTTGTCACACACATGCTTGACGCATGTTATTAATCTCCGTTCCTCATGTTTGACACATGTTGATACTTCTCTTCCATTTCAGAAGCAGTGCTTCTACCTCATTCCTTCAGCATGTTTACACGCTTTATCCTCATGCTTGATGCATGTTTCCCTCATGTATTTAATCACTGTCTCTGTTACGACTGGTGTAACAAATAACGCGTACGCGGATGACTGAAGTCAAGAGCGCTACAGACAGGTCTTCCTCTGAAGACAATAGGACCTTCTGGGTCAGCAAGCGGATCACCTGATCAGCGAGCGGTGTGCAACGGTTGTGGTGACTTAACGTGGTGGCGGCTACCTCAGGTGGCGTTCCTGTTAGCAGCGATGAGTGGGCTCCCTCCAGGCACACAAGGAGTAGTCGGCTATGGACAGGTTGTGGACAAGGCCTGTATCTGGGCACGGCCTCTGGACAATAGGCGGCTGGATGCGGCTAGCGTTGGGCGATGGCTAATGGGCTAATCTTCCGATTAGCAGCAAGAGCTTGTGACCTCAGCTGGCAGGCTGTTCACAAGGACAAAGGGGCGACCTTAGCTAGACAGCTGTTCGCAGTTACCTGATCGAGCTCTGATTGACAGAAGATCGAGATCAGGGTTTAGACGTTGATGAAACACTGGTTTCACGATGCTGGCACAGGCGCTGACAGCGGAGACTTCGAAATCCACATAAGATTGCATAGATCAAAGTTAAAGTTACATGGGTGGCGATTCTAGCTATTTATACTAAATCCCTTTAGGGCCAGTTAAAGATAGAATCTCTGCTCTAAAGTCTAAATAGGAAATGACATGTCGCATCGCGTATGAGTCGAGGGGAAAGACGCGTCGCGTTGCATCAGATATAAAAGGAAGAGACACGTCGTGTGAAGTATAAAAAGAAAGACGCATCACATGAGATAAAAGAGGAAAGACGTGTCGCGTACCAAAAGAAGAAGACGCATCGTGTAATATGAAATGAAGAAGCTGCGGGCGCAGCTGAACTAAATAGGATAAAATGAACTGAGGCCAGTGAGTCATGATGGTAGGAACACGAGTCATATATGAGAGAATATGACTTAGGAGTTAAAGGTCCGCAGTAGGAAGTGAAAGAAGTCCGGGGTGGGATTACGGTTGGAAGAGCGAGGAGTCTAGGATGCCTTCCCATACCTCCTGTGGGATATCCAGGTCTGGGAGGATGTTGTCCCAGAGGGAATTGGGTATCGGGGTGGATACCAATAGGTCTGGTGATGCCATAGGCGAGAGAAAAATGGTACCCCCTAGGACACTTGTAACAGTCTCTACATCGGCAGATCCGTAGTACACATGTACATACATAGAGATGATATATAAGACCAGGAGTCTAGCACTGGTAACCCCAGTCTAGTTCTCTTGGAGTTTTCCCCTTCAACAAGAGATCCACTCAGGAAGTCTTAGCACTTCAAATCCTTAGTTTTCCTTGAGTCTTGGAACTTGTCACTCCTCGCTCACCTCCTGTTATTCTACAGTCGAATCTTAGCTCGGTGTCCCCAAGACTTTAGTAGTTGTTGTTGGGTCGTTTCAGCAGGCTCCTCCTAGGCACAGAAAGGAGAGTTGGCTATGGGGGAGTTGTGGACAAGGCTCTGGCTTGGTATGTAGTCCCTTGTGGGCAAGGGGGATGATGACAAGCTGTGGATGATAGCTTAGACAGGGGCTACTTCCTCTGAAGTACCTGATGATGAAAGTGGAGACTCCTTCCTCTGAAGGATCTCAATTCCCAGGTGAAGCTTCTGATTGACAGAAGATTGATGCTTGGCATTTCAGTGGGGAACTTGAACTCTATGTAGATTGTGTAGATCAAGGTTAAAGATACATCGAAGTGGAGTTCTAACTATTTATACTAGCCACCTTAGGGCCGGGTTTATAAATAGAGAGACCGAGTACTTTGAGCAATCCAATCAGGAGAAGTAAAGAGACTATTGGCATCATTAATAGTGCTGGCATAAAAGAGGCAAGATGAAGTGAACTGTGGCTGCAGTTATACTGAGGCCAAAATGAAATGCTAGCAAAATAAAGATAAAGCTAGCAAAATAAAGTGAGACTGAATATGAAATGGTAGATTGGAAATGAGTCAAATGTAAAAGAATTTGACTTAGGAGATATATGGTCCGAAATGAAATGAAAAGGCACTGAAAGGGAACATGATGAAAGTGAGAGGGCAAGTGCCTGAGTGATCACTCCTGGAGTAGCGAAGGGTCAAGTACCTTGTCCCATAGGGATTGGGGAATGTCTATGTTTGGGAGTAGGTCTGCCCAGATGTCCCAAGCAGGGTGATCAATAGCATCCAGGTAAGGGGATGTGATGGGAGAGAGAAAAAGTGGGGTACTGGTTACACTTGTAACATCTGTCCTCTATCAACTAGGAATGACCAAGTTCCTAGATGACATAGAACGTTACCTAGAAGCACTTTACTCTCCTGTTCCCTCTACACCCTCTACATCATCCATGTTACAAATGTAGTGGACACCCCTATTTTTCTCTCTCCCATAACATCTCCTGACCTCCACACTATTGATCATCCCAGTTGGGATATCTGGGCAGACATCCTCCCAGATATAGAAATCCCTCAATCCTTGTGGGACGAGGTATTCAACTCTTCATTATTCCAAGAATAGCATTCCCTACTATTCCCTTGGCAGATTCTTTTCATTTTGCCCTCTTTTCATTTTGGGCTCATTTGGACCGTATTACTCCTAAGTCAAATTCTCTTACATTTGACTTGTATCCATTTACCCCATTTCATATTCAGCCTCGGTTCATTTCAGTAGTATTCACCTTGGCCTCAGTCTAACTGCGGCCACAGATCATTTCACTTCACATCCTTTATGCCAGCACTATTAACAGTGCCAATTCTCTATCTACTTCTCCCAATTGGATCACTTGAAATAGTTGGTCTTACTATTTATAACCCTGGCCCTCAAGTGCCTAGTATAAATAGTTAGATCTCTGCTTCATGTAACTTTAACCTTGATCTACACAATTCTACATAGAGTTCAAGCTCCTTGCTGAAACTGTTACAAGTGTCCTAGAGGGGCCTATTTTTCTCTCTCCTATGAGTTCACCGGACCTATCGGTGTCCACTCCAATACCTGATTCACTCTGGGATAACATTCTTCCAGACCTAGATATCCCACAGGAGATATGAGATGACTTCTTCCACTCAGCTCTCTTTGAAGGCTAGTTGCCTCTTGGCCCCTTTTTCCCTTTGTTCCTTTTACTGTGGACCTTCAAATCCTCCTAAGTCAAATTCTCTCATATTTGACTTGTATCCTATTTGTCATTGATTCATTTCAGCCTCAGTTCTTTTTCATTTCATTTCAACCAGATTAGTCAAGCTGCGCCTGCAGCGTTTCTATTTCACACTTACCTTTGATGCAACGCAACTCATTTCCTATTATGGTACATGATGTGACATGTCTACTTTTCTCTCATGATATGCGATGTGATGCATCTTCATTTTCTTTTCTTCTTGTGTGATGTGATGTGTCCTTATTTATCCTTTTATACATTAGAGTGGCGATTCTATTCCTGACCTGCCCTAAAGGGGCTTAGTATAAATAGCTAGAATCACCACTCATGTAACTCTAACTTTGATCTATGCAATCTTATGTAGAATTTGAAGCCTTCACTGTCATTGCCTGTTTCAGCATTGTTAATCGCCATCATCTAAACTTGATCTCGAACTCCTGTCAATCAGAGTTCAATCTAGGCACTGAGAACCTTTCCAGGAAGGTGTCTCCACTTTGTCCCTGATCAGAGGATCAGCTTGCAAGCCATTGCCCAATGCTCACTGTCGCTGCCGCTTATTGCCCAGTAGCCGCACCTTGATAGAGGCCTTGCCCACAACCTCTCCATAGCCAATTACTCCTTGTGTGCCTGGAGGGAACCCACTTATTGCCTTGCATCCAGTATACCAACTGAGGTTGCCACAACCATTGCACACTACATGCCGATCAGAGGATCTGCCCATCAACCAAGAAGGTCCCATCATCTACAGAGGTAGACTGTCCATAGCAAAGACTTCAGTCTTCTGTGTACGCATTATTTGTTACACCAGTCATAACAGAAACACCTCACTTCAAACTTCTGTCAATCAGAAGCTCAGCTTGGGAACTGAGATCCTTTAGAGGAAGGAGTCTTCCCTTTGCTGCCAGATCAGAGGATCCGCCTGTCTGAGCTATTGTCCACAGCTCACCACCTCAACTCTTGTTCACAAGTCATCACCTACCATGCTGGGGCCTTGTCCACAATCCCCCCATAGCCGACTCTCCTTTCTGTGCCTAGAAGGAGCCTGCTCATATCTGTACTGAGGCAACCACCTAGGGGTACCACAACCACTGCACAGCAAGCACCAACCAGAGGGTCCACCTTTATTGGATCAGAGGATCCCACTAATATCTACAGAGGTAGACAATGGTAGCCAATGAACTTAGTTCTCCATGTACACATCATTTGTTACACCAGTCATAACAATCTGCTCCTCTCACCTCAGCCAAGGAAGCCCACCTCATTCAAACCAAAGCCCACTGGACCAGGCACAAAGGACAGGCTATTCTCTTCCCTGACTAACCCCATTTCCATGAAACCTGCCACCAATGCCATTATCTGGGGCATTTTAAGGTGAACTGTCAATTTTATCAATGCCACATCTGTCTCATCTGGGGACCTGGGCATAACCCCAGTCATTGCCCACTGTCAACCTCCTCCTCATTCTTTTTATCATCATCTTGGGCATCTACCTGCCACACTCTGTCTACTCCAGGATCTCATAGATCCTCCATCTGTTTGTCCTCTTCTCAAAAATCCTTCAGGGTTGTATGTTTCATACCACCTCCTTGCTCTCTGTCCCCAGTCATAGATAATTTGGATGATGTCTACAATGAAGAAGCATGAGGTAATATTACTGGTTCCCCTGGTCCTTCTTACAGGGATTTTTAATTGATCTCATTGGGAATTTGATCATAATGCAGGGGTAATGTTATGATTTATCTTTTCTTTCTTCATTGTCCTCTTTGCTATCTCTATCCATGCTTACTGTTTGCTCATCAGACTACATACCTTGCTGTTCGAGCCCTGCTTAGTACTTACCTCTTTCATTTCCATGTTGTCCTGATAGAACCTTCCTTGATGATATCATTCAACCGACTCATTATTTCTATTGCATTCTATTAAATTCTATGATTACCAATCATTTACTTGGCTCATCTATATAAACCTAGGATACCCAGCAATGTAACCTTAGCTTGACCTCCTTGGATTCCCTTTGGAACTTCCTTGAAATATTACATCTTTCATCACTTCCACATTGTTCACTCTCTAAGTCTTAGCCCTACTTTTGAGTGGGCTCTTGTCCTTGAAACCATTGAACCCTTGACCCACAACCATTTGAGTTGTGTCCACCTTGACAAAGCTACCATCCAAGTAGTCTTCATAGGAAGAACCTTCAAACCCTTGACCCATGACCATTTGAGTTGTGTCCATCTTGACAAAGCTACCATTTGAGTAGTCTTCACAGGAAGAACCTTCGAACCCTTGATTGATCAAGGCTACACTAGTCTGTGCTGCACCCAGATACCAACTTATAGTTGCACTCTCATGCTCCTATGTTTCTCTCTAACTTGGATTTGCCTGACCACTTGTACCAATATCTCAATTACTCCTCCTTGTATCATTGACAGGGCACCTCAGAATCTATCCCTGCTTTCCCATTATGATCCTAGTAGTCTACAGAATACTCATCACTACCCTTGTCCTTCTTGATCACCTCTTGTGTGGGTATATGTGAACCTCCTTTGTAGCCTTGCCAGCATGCAAAGATCCTCCAGACCCATACCCTATGGAGGTTAGGAGCCATTCAGATCCCAATACTAGATCTGCATGGTTGTTACGACCGGTGTAACAAATAATGCATATGCAAAAGACTGAAGCCTTTGCTACTGTTGGTGACCCTCTGGTTGAGATATGTGTTGTGTTACAAGTATCCTAGGGGGAGACATTTTTCTCTCTCCTATGAGCTCACCAGATCTATTGGTATCCGCCCCTATACCTGATTCGCTCTGGGATGACATTCTCCCTGACCTCGACCTTCCCCAGGAGCTGTGGGACAACTTCTTCCATTCAGCTCTATTCGAAGACTAGCACTTCACGGATCCTATTTCTCCTCACTACGGACCTTAACATCTCCTAAGTCATATTCTCTTGCATATGACTCATATCCATTTCACCTTGATTCATTTCGGCCTCAGTTCATTTCTTCCTATTTAGTCAAGCTGCGCCTGCAGCGTTCTATTTCATATTTGACATAACGCATTTCTTTCTTATTTCGGTATGCAATGCATCTCTTCCTTTTATATCTTATGCGACGCGACACATTTTCTTTTCCTTTCTTCATACGCGATGTGATGCATTTCATTTATCTTATTTAGACTTTAAAGTGGAGATTCTATCTTTAGCTGGCCCTAAAGGGGTTTAGTATAAATAGCTAGAATCACCGCCCATGTAACTCTAACTTTGATCTATGCAATCTTACGTAGAATTCAAAGCCTTTGTTGAAACCAGTGTTTCATCATTGTCAATCGTTGTCGCCAATCTAGATCTCGAACATCTGTCAATCAGAGTTCGATCAAGGCACTGAGAACCTGTCCCCAGAAGGTGTCTCCACTTTGTCCCTGATCAGAGGATCAGCTTGCAAGCCATTGCCCAATGCTTGCTGTCACTGCTGCCTATTGCCCAGAGGCTGCACCCAGATATAGGTCTTGCCCACGACCTGTCCATAGCTGACTACTCCTTGTGTGCCTGGAGGGAGCCTGCTCATTGCCTTGTGAACAGCATACCAGCTGAGGTTGCCACAACCGTTGCACACCGCTTGCCAATCAGGTGATCCGCTTGCAGACCAAGAAGGTCATTGTTGTCTTCAGAGGAAGTCCTGTCCTGTAGCAAAGACTTCAGTCTTCTGTGTACGCGTTATTTGTTACACCGGTCATAACATGTTGTGTGGCAGTTGTGGTACCCCTCAGCAAAGCTGCAATACAGATATGAGCAGGCTCCTCCTAAGCACAGATAGGAGAGTTGGCTATGGAGAGGTCATGGGCAAGGCCTCTATCTCAATGTGGTGACTTGTGGATGAGAGTCATGACCTTGGGTTGTGGACAATAGCCTGGACAAGGGATCCTCAGATCCATGGACAAATGGAGACACCTTCCTCTGAAGGTTCTCAGTTTCTTAACTGAACTTCTGATTGACAGAAGGTTGAGGTCAAGTGTTTCAGTGATAGGCTTTGAATTCTACATAGGATTGTGTAGGTCAAAGTTAGAGTTACATGGGCAGCAATCAGAGTATTTATACTATGCCCCTTTAGGGCCAGTCTAAAGATAGAGTCGCTGCTAGAAATAAGTAGAATGAAAGAACCTGAATATAGGTTCCATAATGAAAGGATATGAAGTCAAATAGACTGTGGGTGCAGTGCTAATGACACTGATATGAAATGAGCTGCAGGTGCAGTCGTAAAGATACTGAGATGAAAGCATGTGAAATTAAAAGAAGGTGAAGAGTGAAAATGGTTATAGGATCACAAGTCAAATGCAAGAGAATTTGACTTAGGAGATAAAGGATCCGAAAGAGTTAGAGAAAGGCCAAGATGAAAAGGGGCCGGGTGTGGAACACAAGAGAAAGAACCGGTCAGTCCTGGAAGAGCATAGGATGGAATATCTCATCCCACAGGGCTTGTGGAATGTTGAGGTCAGGGAGGATGTCATCCCAGACATCTTGGGAAAGACTATCGATGACTGAGAATTCAGGCGATCCGAGGGGAGAAAGAAAAATAGGGGTGTCCATTATTCTCATAACAATGGTCATAGTCATAACAAGTCTACTATAGTTCTCTTGAAGTTTTTCCTATCTACAGGAGATCCACTCAAGAAGCTCTTGCTTCATCAAATCCTTTATCCTTAGTGTTGTGGACTTGTCAACCCTCACTGCCTCCTTATCTTCAACAAGTCAGATTTTAGCTCAGTGTTCCCAAGGAGAACTTACAGTGACTCCAAAAACTGTTCCAATGTTTTGTAGTTTTGTAGTGTATATGAGATAGCAGTATTAGGCATGGGAACTCTGCTTAGTGTTGGTGAGAACAAGTGACATACCAACCCCTGGCTACCTGCTGACATAATATTTGTGAAACAACCCAAAAGAGTATAACTCTAGGTTGACACTTCAAACACTTACAATAGACTGGTGGAGAAGAACTAAACTAATCAAGTGGAACTCTTCAAGGATTGGTAACTCCCAAGAGAACTAGACTGGGGAAATCCCTGTCATAGTCTCTGGGCTTATATAGCACTCTACTATGTGTACATGTTTGTATTGGATCTACCGATGTAGAGATGGTGATTAAATACATGAGGTGAACATGCTTCTAGCATGAGGCATGGAGATTAAGTGAGTGAGGACATAGCATGCTGTGGCAGAATGGAAGAGAAGTAAACAGAGATGAAAAGAAGGAGCAGATATGACTGTGAGAGTCATTTATACTTATAAGGATATATTAAAGTATGAAAGAGTTCTTGACATCAAGTCTAGACTCTGAGTTAGAAAAGTGTCTCTGAGCATGAGTGAATCAGCTGAAAGTGAACTAGCTTCAGTCTAGTGGTCACATGATGTGATAAGATAAGATCAAGATAAGAAAAAAGAAAAAAGAAATGAAATGACTAAGTCCCTGTAAAGGTCACTTGTGGACTTGGGACCATAACACTACCCCCTCCTTATAAATCGACTTCCAGGCGATTAAAAGGAGTTTGATTTTCTTTTATTTCTGTCATAGGCAGAGGTATTTTATTGAACTCAAGGAGGAAAAGTTCAGGTGGGATTCTGATCACTCTAGGTGTGGAAGTGAAACAACCCAACTACCATCAAAGTCATTCTTGGGGATGCCAAGCTAGCTATGACTTAAAGTCAGTAAAATAGGTAAGCAAGGGTGACAAGGCCTCAAGAGCTCAAGGTAAGAGTGATCTTTGAAGTACTTGCAACTTCCTGAGTGGATCTCCTGTAGAAGGGGAAAACTCCAAGAGAACTAGACTGGGGTTGCCAGTGCTAGGCTCTCAATCTTATATATCATCTTTATGTATGTACATGTGTACTATGGATCTACCAATGTAGAGACAGTGATTAAATACATGAGGAAAACACCTGTATCAAACATGTGTAAGGAGCATGTAAAGAAGTGCTGCTTCTGGAATGGAAGAGAAGCCTAACATGTGCTAGACATGAGGCACAGAAATGAAAGACATGCATCAAGCATGTGTGTGCATAGAAGAGATATTGTGCACAGCACAGAGATGAAAGGTATGAAGAACATGAGGAGAACATGAGGAGATCTAGATTAGGGGCCTAGATTCCAGACATGGGGCATAGCATAGATCAAGTGTCTTGCATTGTGTTAAATACTGTAAGATCAATGATTGTGATGTCATTGCATCCTAGGGGTTATGTCATGTGACTAGGAAGAGTCATGTGATATCAAATCACATGATCAGAATGGTGCAGTGGCCAAGCCAGCTGAAGTGAACTATCTTCAGAATAGGATTAGATGGTGATCTAATTGGATTGGATAAGATAAGATTAGATAACTTTAGTCAAAGTTATCATGTGTAGGCATTGAGCCATAACAGGAAGGGTGGGTGTTGTGAAAGTGATGAATAGCTTCTCTAGCATTCATAAGGTTTGTCACTGGTTCCCAGGTTTGATCTGTTTCATCATTGCCCCTCCAGTGGACCAAATACTCAAGTTTCTTGTTTTTCATGTGAGATTCAACAAGGTACTCAACCTCCCATTTATTGTCTTGGTCCTTGGTGACTTTGATTGGTCCCAGCCGGTTAGAGGACTGTCTGTCTAGACATTCCTTGTATGGCTTCATGCAAGATACATTCATAATGGGGTGAATCTGCATTGTTTTAGGTAAATTTAATTTGATGGTGTTAGGTCCGGCTAACTCTGTGATGACATAAGGTCCAAGCCATCTCTCGGATAGCTTGCAACTGGCACATGTCAAGCATAGATTTTCAGTACTGAGCCAGACTTGCTGGCCAACCTTATAGCTTGGTGGAGCCAAACAGTGTTTATCTGCATTGAGCTTCATTTGCTCTTGCACTTGTTTCATATTTTTTTGTGCTGCTTCTGTTGTTTCCTGCATGTCCTGTGAGAACTTCTTAGCCACTGGGGTGTGGTCCAAGGAAATAGGCTCTATGTCCATGCAAGGTACATAAAACCATGTGACTTTGAAAAGAGTCTTCTTGGTCACAGCATGTTTCTTATTATTAATAGAATATTGGGTGATGGCAAGCCAATCACTCCATGAGGTTTGCTTTTCAAAGCAGAATATTTTTAAGAATTTGCCAACTTCTTTGTTGACTATCTCTGACTGGCCATCTGTCTGAGGATGGAAGGAGGTTGATAATTTAGTGGATATTCTGAGTGCTGTGTTAAGCTCCTGCATAACTTGAGTGGCAAACTGAGGTCCACAATTGGATGTAATAGAACGTGGAACACCATGATGCTCCCATATGTTATTAAGGAATAACCTCGCCATGTCAATGGTGGAACATTTTTCTGTGCATGGAATCAATTCCACTTCTTTAGATAGTTGATCAATGACTGTAAGAATAGTGTTATAACCATGGACATTAGGTAAACCTATAATGAAGTCGGCTGTGATGTGTTCCCACAGGATATCAGGAATAGGGAGTGGTTGAAGGAGCCCTGGTGGGGCTGTGTTAGAACCTTTCATTTTTTGACACGTGTCACATCTAGTGATGTAATCCTTTATGAATGTAGCCATTCCTGGCCAGAAGTAGTTGTGCTGCAACAAATCTAAAGTCTTTTTGTAACCAGGATGTCCAGCCATGGGGAAATCATGGTGCTTCTCAATGATTTCTATCTTGAGAATGGCACTATCTGGGACGTAAAGATGCCCTATGAAACAACCTCAAATGCCTTAGGCTCTAGGTTGCACCAAAACTCTTAGACTAGAGAAGAAGAGGAAAAAGGCTACTACTGAGTGGTTCTTTGAGAGGAGTAATTCCCAAGAGAACTAGACTGGGGATTAACCCATTGTAGTCTCTGGGTTTATATAGTACTCTACTATGTACACATGTGTACTACAAATCTACTGATGTAGAGATGGAGATTAAATACATGAGGTGTAACATGCGTCAAGCATGAGGAACGGAAATGAAATGAGTGAGAACACAGCATGCTGTGGCAGAATGGAAGAGAAGCCTAACATGTGCTTGACATGAGGTGCAGAAATGAAAAGAAGGAAAGAAGAGACGGAAATGACTGTGTGAAAATATATATACTTATATGGTTAGATTAAGGTACAAGAAGAGTTCTTGACATCAAATCTAGACTCTGTGAAAGATGTGTGTCCATGAGCGTGAGTGAACCAGCTGAGAGAAAACTAGCTTCAGTCTAGTGGTCATGTGATCTAGTCACGTGATGCAATAAGATAAGATTGAGAGATAAAGAAAAGAAAAGAAAAATGACTATGTCCCTTTAGTGACCTGTGCAGGTTTGGGACTATAACACCCTAAGTTGTCATAAAGACATCCATCTTGTTCTTCACAGATGGTATGCTTCTTAGTGAGTCTTTGGATCTCTGACTCATCCAGTAGACACATGGCATTAAAGATTTTTTGTTTTAATATTGATCCATCATCCTGTTACAAGTGTCCTAGAGGGGGATATTTTTCTTTCTCCAATGAGTTCACCAGACTTATCAGTATCTGCCCCAATATCCGATTCCCTCTGGGATGACATCCTCCCAGACCTGGACATCCCACAGGAGGTATGGGACAGTATCTTCAACTCGACACTTGTTACAACCGGTGTAACAAATTATGCGTACGCGGAAGACTGAAGTCAACAGCGCTACAGACAGGTCTTCCTCTGAAGACAGGTGGACCCTCTGGTCGGCTAGCGGATCACTGGATCGGCTCAGCTGTGTACAACGGTTGTGGCAACTTAACGCGGTGGCGGCTTCTTGAGGTGGCGTTCCTCTCAGCGGCGAAGAGCGGGCTCCCTCCAGGTACACAAGGAGGAGTCGGCTATGGACAGGTCGTGGACAAGGCCTGTATCTGGGCACGGCCTCTGGACAATAGGCGGCTAGGAACGCGGCTAGTGTTGGACGATGACTAGCGGGTTAACCCTCTGGTTAACGGCAACAATAGCTTGTGACCTCAGCCAGTGAGCTGTTCACAAGGGCAAAGTGGCGACCTCAGCTAGACAGCTGCTCGCAGTTACCTGATCGAGCTCTGATTGACAGAAGATTGAGATCAGGGTTTAGACGTTGATGAAACACTGGTTTCATGACACTGGCACAGGCGCTGACAGCGAAGACTTCGAAATCCATGTAAGATTGCGTAGATCAAAGTTAGAGTTACATGGGTGGCAATTCTAGCTATTTATACTAAGCCCCTT
>QFEF01001854.1:0-10176 GCA_003316035.1 Neoboletus subvelutipes
CAACCTCGGAAGCTCTCCCGTCACCAAGCCAGATGGCTGTTATTTTTGCAGGATTTTGACCTAGATTACACTGCCCTACCCGGATCCCAGATGGGACCAGCTGATGCTCTGTCTCGACGTGATGCCGTCAACACCACCGCGGACAATGCCGATGTCCAACTGTTGCCTAACAGTGCCTTTGACCACCAAGTTCGGACGCTCGATCTCACGCTTGCTGATCGAATCCGTCAATCCTCAGAGGAGGATCCCCTTGTTATTGACTCCCTGAAGGGCATGGAAAATGATATACCGCTGTTTGGACGGTCCTCCCCCGCTGATTGGACCTTCCTAGAAGGAAAGCTCTATTATAAGGGCCGAATGTATATCCCCAGCGACGCCCGCCAAGAACTCATGCTGGATGCACACACTTCGCTCGAAGGAGGCCACAGTGGCCATATGCACACAGTTGCGCTCCTTGCCAAAGATTATTGGTGGCCAGGCATGTCTGCCTTTGTCCATCGGTTTGTGGCTGGCTGTGCCGTATGCCAGGCCAATAAAGTACAAACCCACCCTACGGTTCCACCCCTTGTGCCCCTTGCGGTCCAGACGTCCCGCCCGTTTTCCCACCTGTCCATGGACCTGATTACCGACCTGCCGCCTGTACGGGGGTTCGATTCTGTTATGGTCGTGGTCGACCATGGCCTTAGTAAGGGGGTAATTCTCGCTCCTTGCACAAAAACCATTGATTCGGCAGGAATTGCCCAACTCTTTTTTGAACACGTGTTCAAACGATTCGGCTTACACGACCGGTTGATTTCTGATAGGGGACCCCAGTTCGCCTCTGCGTTTGCAAGGGAACTCACTCAACTACTGGACTATGACGTATCCTTGTCCACCGCCTATCACCCTCAATCCGATGGAGAAACCGAACGGTATAACCAAGAGTTGGAAACCTACCTCCGAATATTCTGCCAAGGAAAGCCGGAGCAATGGCTAAACCTCCTTACTGCTGCCGAATTTGCTCATAATGCTGCTGTGCATTCGTCCACCGGAAAATCCCCTTTCGCCTTGATCATGGGATACGAACCCAGATCATACCCCCCACTCGGTACCACGTTCCTGCCTGCGCTAGAAAAACGGCTCTCCCATCTTGAGGATGCACGTAAAGAAGCCGAGGCCACGCACGCTCTCGCCCAGTTACGAATGAAGGAGAGGATCCACTCCAAATTCAAACCATGGAAAGTCGGAGATGAGGTCTGGTTGGATTCGAAGAACATCTGAACCAAGAACACCTCCCAAAAATTGTCGCCTAAACGATTGGGGCCGTTCAAGATCTCGGAAGTAATTTCCCCTGTAGCCTTCCGGATCGCATTGCCGAAACAGTGGAAGATCCACAATGTATTCCACGCCTCCTTGTTGCTGACGTACAAGGAAACCCCTGAACACAGCCCCAATTTCAAAAACCCACCACCGGAGCTAATAGATGGAGAAGAGGAGTACGAAATGGAACGAATTACCAACCATCGCGGGACTAATAACCGGAGGCAGTACCTGGTACATTGGAAAGGTTATTCCGATGCTGAAGATACTTGGGAACCTGAAAGAAATTTTGACAACGCTCGGGAACTCCTGGAGGAATATAAAAGACGACGATCCCTCTGATCGCTTCTTCCTCAGAAACCCCCATGTCCTACAATTTCCTCAACGGTACCGCTCCTCTGTACACCCACCTCAATCGTCTCCCCTCTGTAGCTCACCACGCCCTCTATGTCGCTGCTCTCGAAAATAATGATGCGTCCAACATCTTCGAGAGAGTCCCCCTCTTCACTGCCAACACCACCCTCGTCCTCCTTGTTAGGCAGTACCGAATCTACACCACCCTTCAGTCCCTTTTCACCAGGGCCACCTGGTGCTCGTCAGGTCCCCGTGTCTTTGCCAACGTCTCATGAAGTGCCACCCAGGATGACGTCGCCGTCAATGCCTTCCAACAGACCCTCACCGAGGCCAGAAACCTCACGTTGGACCTCCTTGAAGAAGAAGGCTTTGACACTATCCTCTCTCTCCTCCCCACCCCCATCCTCTCCAATGCCCTCTACCCCGTTCTCCTTCTCCTATCCGCGGATGAGAGAGCTGAATACTTCTCTCCCAACCTCCACCCCGCAGACTTCTCCCGAAGCAATGGACGTCTCGGATGGGCAGCCATCGCCGAGGAGGAGTACCAGTCCAGTGAGTCCAGTTCCAACTCAGGAGAATGAGGAGACGGTGATACCACCCGCGTACCCTCCCCCATATCTCCCAAATCCCCTTCCCCTGTCCCCCGGCTCCGCCGACAGCGGAACTTTCTTTTCTCTGCAGGAATGCCACACCTCCCCCACCTTAACTTACCCACCGACATGGATACCACCCCTGGGCACCTCCTACCCGGGATACCCGAGGAACCTCCAGCAGCACCTGCTGTCGAGCCAGTTACCCCAGATCGTTCCCCTACCACCATGGATGGTTGTCCCCGTCCCATTTTTCGCTCCAATAACACCATGTCGCGAGTGTTTCCCCCACATGTACAATTCGGTGGGCCCACCTGCTTCCAGTGTCGCGAGCCCGGACACATCCGGCCCAACTGCCCCCACTATATGTGCCCCTTCTGCAATATCGCCGCCCCCAGTCATTCCCAATACAAGTGTCCCTCCGCCCGCTGCGGAAAGTGCAGCACCCTTGGCCACCGAGCCTGGAACTGCACCGAGGATGACATCAATCCCTCTACCTGGGATCTCACCGACCATGATATCAATGAGGGAGATAGAGATAATTGATCCGGCGGATCAATCTTACGACAGGGGTAATGTTACAAGTGTCCTAGGGGGTACCATTTTTCTCTCGCCTATGGCATCACCAGACTTATGGGTATCCGCTCCGATACCTGATTCCCTCTGGGACAACATCCTCCCAGACCTGGACATCCCACAGGAGGTATGGGAAGGCATCCTGGACTCCTCGCTCTTCCAGCCGTAATCCCGATTCGGACCCCTTTCATTTCATACTGCGGACCTTTTACTCCTAAGTCATATTCTCTCGTATATGACTCGTGTTCCTATCATCATGACTCACCGGCCTCAGTTCATTTCTTCCTATTTAGTTCAGCTGCGCCCACAGCTTCTTTATTTCATATTACGCAACGCGTCTTCCTCATTCGGTACGCGACATGTCTTTTCCCTTTTTTATCTCACGCGATGTGTCTTTCCTTTTATACTTCTTGCGACGTGTCTTTTCCCTTTTCCATCTTACGCGATGTGACGCGTCTTTCTCTTTGACTCATACGTGACGCGACGCATCATTTCCTATTTAGATGTTAAAGCGGAGATTCTATCTTTAGCCAGCCCTAAAGGGGTTTAGTATAAATAGCTAGAATCACCGCCCATGTAACTCTAACTTTGATCTATGCAATCTTACGTGGATTTCGAAGTCTTCACTGTCAGCACCTGTGCCAGCGTCATGAAACCAGTGTTTCATCAACACCTAAATCCTGATCTTGATCTTCTGTCAATCAGAGCTCGATCAGGTAACTGCAAACAGCTAGCTAGCTGAGGTCGCCCCTTTGTCACTGATCAGAGGATCAGTCTGCTAGTCATTGTCCAACACTAGCCGAGTCCCAGCCGCCTATTGCCCAGAGGCCGCGCCCAGATACAGGCCTTGCCCACGACCTGTCCATAGCCGACTACTCCTTGTGTACCTGGAGGGAGCCCGCTCATCGCCGCAAACAGGAACGCCACCTGAGGTCGCCGCCACCACATTAAGTCGCCACAACTGTTGTACACAGCTCGCCAATCCGGTGATCCGCCAGCAGACCCAGAAGGTCCCATTGTCTTCAGAGGAAGACCTGTCCATAGCGCTCTTGACTTCAGTCATCCGCGTACACGTTATTTGTTACACCGGTCGTAACATCTCTCAGACCCTATTTCCTTTTAGTTTTTCTACTGTGGACCTCCAAATACTCCTAAGTCAAATTCTCTTGTATCTGACTCATGCTCCATTTTTATCATTGATTCATTTTGGCCTCAGTTTCTTTCCTCATTTCATTTCACCTAGTTCATCAAGCTGCACCCACAGCACTGCTATTTAATTATTTATTTTTTGATGTGACGTGTCTCTCCTTTTATGGTATGTGACGCAACATATCTTCTTTCTTTCTATATTACGTGATGCGACACGTCTTCATTTATCTTATTTAGACTTTAGAGTGGAGATTCTATTCTTAACTGGCCCTAAAGGGGTTTAGTATAAATAGCTAGAATCACCACCCATGTAACTCTAACTTTGATCTATGCAATCTTACGTAGAATTCGAAGCCTTCACTGTCATAATCAATTTCAGCATAGTCAATTGTCATCACCAATCTAGATCTCGAACTCCTGTCAATCAGAGTTTGATCTAGGCACTGAGAACCTGTCCTCAGAAGGTCTCTCTACTTTGTCCCTGATCAGAGGATCAGCTTGTGAGTTATTGCCCAATGCTCACCATCGCCGCTGCCTATTGCCCAGAGGCTGCACCTAGATAGAGGCCTTGCCCATGACCTCTCCATAGCCGACTACTCCTTGTGTGCCTGGAGGGAGCCCGCTTATTGCCTACATCCAGTATATAAACTGAGGTCGTCACAACCATAGCACATCATATGCCGATCAGAGGATCTGCCAGCTGACCAAGAAGGTCCCCGCTATCTACTGAGGTAGACTTATTCCATAGCAAAGACTTCAGTCTTCTGCATATGCGTTACTTGTTACACCGGTTGTAACAGATGACTTCTTGATGACCACAATTGTGTGTGCTTGTCAGAACATTACTCCTGACAAGGTGAAAGGATATTTTCAGTCATCTGGTTACATTGTGTAGTAGTACTATGGTTGTAGAGCCTTGTAGATTTCCACCACAATGAATGTATGATTGTCGTTGTTGTAACAAGTCCGCAACGGAAACAACAGCAATATACTTGATCCAGTAAACAATACAGAGACTGACATATGTATTACTTGAAGAAAGTATCCAAACCATCATCATCAATGTCCTCGCAAATAATAAATCCTCACAGAACAGGAAGCCAGGTACCATGATTGAAACAACCCAACAACAACTACTAATGTCTTGGGGACGCCGAGCTATGATCTGACTGTAGAATAACAGGAAGTGAGCGAGGAGTGACAAGTTCCAAGACTCAAGGATAAGTCAAAGGGTTTGAGCTAAGAAGCTCCTGAGTGGATCTCTTGTTGAAGGGGAAAACTCCAAGAGAACTAGACTGGGGTTACCAGTGCTAGACTCCTGGTCTTATATATCATCTCTATGTATGTACATGTGTACTATGGATCTACCGATGTAGAGACGGTGATTAAATACATGAGGGAAACATGCATCAAGCATGAGGATAAAGCGTGTATCAAACATGCTGAAGGAGTGTGTAAGAAGCACTGCTTCTGAAATGGAATAGAAGTGTCAACATGTGTCAAACATGAGGAACAGAGATGAATAACATGCGTCAAGCATGTGTGTGACAAATAAGAATATGTGCACAGCACGGACATTAAAGTCGTGAGGAAGTCGTGAGGAAGTCTAGAACTAAATCATAGACTCCTGATGTCGTAATAGATGACTAGCATCTGTGAGTCATGTGATATCAAATCACGTGATGGGAAAGTCATGTGACACTAGGTCACGTGATTATGGCACTCATGGCCTAACCAGCTGAAGGGAACTATCTTCAGTATAGAGATTAGATGCAATCTAATCATATCTGATAATGATAAGATAAGATAACTTGATCGAAGTTATCATGTGCACGGATCGAGCCGTAACAATGATCTGTTGACTGGTACCAAAGATCATAGTCTTTCGGTCCATCATCATTGACATCCCCAGCAATCATTGGAGGTCCGGTGAAGCGACAGCTGCCACCATCATGGTACTTCTTCTCATAAGCAACCCTTTTCTGGGGTGGATGAGTAGGTGACCTTGACCTCAATTGGCTCTGATCAGTGTCACTACGCTTATGCTTTGCATCAGGTCCATTCCACCAGTTGATAGATCCCTTTTTCAGACGGACTATATCGCCAGCCGGAATCCCAATCTCCACCACAAGTACCTTGTCTTCAATCTCAGGAAGGATGTTGGGGCCAATATGTTGTCCTGCAAGTCTCCATTCAAACATAGTGGTGTTCTCAACATGGAGCTCCATCTCCACATATTTGAGAAACCACATGAGCTGGGTGTTATGACTGGTGTAACAAATAATGCGTACACAGAAGACTGAAGTCTTCGCTATGGGGCAGGTCTTCCTCTGAAGACAACGGCAACCTTCTTGGTCTGCAAGTGGATCACCTGATTGGTGAGCGGTGTGCAACGGTTGTGGCGACCTCAGTTGGTATACTGGATGCAAGGCAATGAGCGGGCTCCCTCCAGGCACACAAGGAGTAGTCAGCTATGGACAGGTTGTGGGCAAGGCCTGTATCTGGGTGCGGCCTCTGGGCAATAGGTGGCAGCAATGGCAAGCATTGGGCAATGGCTTGCAAGCTGATCCTCTGATCAGGGACAAAGTGGAGACACCTTCTGGGGACAGGTTCTCAGTGCCTTGATCAAACTCTGATTGACAGATGTTCAAGATCAAGATTGGCGACAGCAATTAACAACAATGAAACACTGGTTTCAATGAAGGCTTTGAATTCTACGTAAGATTGTGTAGATCAAAGTTAAGGTTACATGGGTGGCAATTCTAGCTATTTATACTAAACCCCTTTAGGGCTGGTTAAAGATAGAATCTCTGCTCTAAAGTCTAAATAAGATAAATGAAGACACGTTGTGTCGCATAAGAAGAAAGGAAAATGAAGATGCATCGCATCACATGTGATATAAGAGGAAGGGACGCGTTGTGTTGCATGAGATATAAAAGGAAGAGACGTGTTGCATACCGAAATAGGAAAGAAGTGTGTTGTGTCAAATACAAAATAGAATGCTGTGGGCACAGCTAGACTAAACAGGACAAAGTGAAATAGAGAAATGAACTGAGGCCGAAATGAGTCATGTGTTACAAGTGTACTAGGGGGTACCATTTTCCTTTCGCCTATGGCATCACCAGACCTATCGGTATCCGCTCCGATACCCGATTTCCTCTGGGACGACATTCTCCCAGACCTGGACATCCCACAGGAGGTATGGGAAGGCATCCTGGACTCCTCGCTCTTCCAGCCCTAATCTCACTTCGGACTCCTTTCATTTCACACTGCGGACCATTTAAACTCCTAAGTCATATTCTCTCGTATATGACTCGTTTCCATTTCATCATGACTCACTGGCCTCAGTTCATTTCATCTTATTTAGTCGAGCTGCATCCGCAGCCTCTCATTTCATATTATGTGACGCGTCTTCTTTATTTGGTATACAACGCATCTTTCCTTTTCCACTTCATGCAACGCGTCTCTTTCCTTTTATATCTCACGTGACACGATGTGTCTCTTCTTTGACTCATACACGACGCGATGCGTCATTTGCTATTTAGACTTTAGAGCGCAGATTCTATCTTTAGCCGGCCCTAAAGGGGCTTAGTATAAATAGCTAGAATCACCGCCCATGTAACTCTAACTTTGATCTACGCAATCTTACGTGGATTTCGAAGTCTTCGCTGTCAGCACCTGTGCCAGCGTCGTGAAACCGGTGTTTCATCAACGTCTAAATCCTGATCTCGATCTTCTGTCAATCAGAGCTCGATTAGGTAACTGCAAGCAGCTGTATAGCTGAGGTCGCCACTTTGTCCTTGTGAACAGCCCGCCAGCTGAGGTCACAAGCTTCCCGCCGCTAATCAGAGGATTAGCCCACTACCCATTGTCCAACGCTAGCCGAGTCCCAGCTGCCTATTGCCCAGAGGCCGTGCCCTGATACAGGCCTTGCCACGACCTGTCCATAGCCGACTCCTCCTTGTGTACCTGGAGGGAGCCCACTTATCGCCACGAACAGGAACGCCACCTGAGGTCACCACCACCGTGTTAAATCGCCACAACCGTTGTACACAGCTGAGCCGATCCGGTGATCCGCTAGCCGACCAGAGGGTCCACCTGTCTTCAGAGGAAGACCTGTCCATAGCGCTCTTGACTTCAGTCATCCGCGTATGTGTTATTTGTTACACCGGTCGTAACAAAAGATCAAAGTTATTCTTTGCCTGCAAGCTGCCACGCTCGAGGACCCACTCTTGATAACCGACTATCGGACTTGGATACAGACGGTCCAAGAGTCTGATGATGCAGAGGGCAACAAGAAGGGAGATCAGTGGAGAACTCACTGATAAGGTGACAAGGGATTCCTGACAAGACTTGCTGGTGGGCAAGGAAAGAGCTGGTCTGTAGAGCTCTTAGATATCTGCTAATAGAGCAGATGGAAACTGAGGTAGAAGAGTTGTTAATTATAATGGGAGAGAGCTCCCAGACTATATACGTATCATATATAGAGTTAAAGAGGAGTCCTAATCTAATAGGACCTGCCCTACACCCGATGACTGATAGGGTCAAGGGTATGACATCATATGTGACGTCATGATCAGTCATGCTGACTGAGAGGGCTAAGGGTATGACGTCATGGTCTAGAGCCAATGACGTCAGAAGTGGTCTGGAGTCTATGACGTCACAATGACATCATAGGTCTAGCCCTGTGACGAACAACAGTCACATGTGGGTCTAGAACGACCAAAAAGAAGTCTACCGTACTCTATAGTAAGAGTCCGTTTCCAAGATAAAAGATAAGATAAAAGATAGGGTAAGCCAGTATGAAGAGTGTATAGTATGAACATAATAAGTTCAACACCGACTACCCAGTGGTAGTCACGAAGCCGCCGCAACGAGACGTATAAATTTACAGAGCCTACTCGGAGAACCGTCCGACGAGGAGAATCAAAGAGCACCACCATCAGGAACCTTTGCAGCCGTACCGTCCACCTCTTCCACTTCCAGAAGGATCGGAGGAACATCCTGGAGTACTCCATCTCTCTCCCCTTCCATCATTCAAACCACTTCAGGTCAACCATCCCGAAGTCAGACCCCATTGGCAGATCCTTCCCCACAGCAACCATTAGAACCAGAACCTATCCAAGTTGACCAGCCAGAACCAGCATCTGGATATTACTCCCACGTCCTTGGAAGGAACGTTCTACCAACTGAAACTGGAGCATATTCCCATCTGCCTGGATACGGACCTGACCCAGACCCTGACCCAAACAGTGACGATTCCGACAACGAAGATCAGATCAGGATGGGTGAGATCAAAGCCGCTCTCCCCGAAGAATTCTCGGGAGAACCAGACGATGCCCACAGATGGTACCTCGCCATGCAAGGATACTTCTCTTTGCACAAAGAGAAATACAACGACCGCGCCAAGTCTCTTATTTTCCTCAACCGCATGTCCAAAGGACAAGGGAAGTCCTTCTCCAAAGCTTGGCTTACCAAGCTCAATGATAATACACTCACCGAGGGAGAACGAAAGTTTGAAGAAGTTACCAAAGCTTTCCATACCACCTTTTCCCCCTATGATACCGCCGCTTCCGCGAGAATCCAGATTGCAAATCTTGTCCAAGATGTGAGAGACAATTCTGGCTTTGAGAAATATGTCTCCATCTTCTCCATGCTTGCCGTCAGAACTGGAATATCTGACATCACCGCCCTCTCTGAATGGTTCCTCAGAGGGCTCTCCATCCCCATTGCCACCCAGCTCACTCTGTCCGGTATACTCAAAAACACCAAGAGTATGGAAGAGATCTACTCCAAAGCCTCCGAGATCGAAGGAGGGCTCAGGAGAATCTGAAACCTTAGAAGAGGACCACAGGTATCCTTTGGTGGAAACGCTAGTAGCCGCAGGGATCCCAATGCTATGGATGTTGATCGTCTTACGATCACACCAGCAGAACGGGCCAAGTGTATTCGAGAAAGAAGATGCTTCGTTTGTAAGAAGACTGGTTGCTCAACTCGGAACCACTCTGGCTACGCTCCTGCTCGCTTGATGACTCAGCCGATCAACCACCTTGCCCGAGCCATCCCTACCGGTTCCCCCACCTCGTCCATTACCACCACTACCGCCAAGGACCCTTTGGATGCGTTCCTCCGGGGTATCGAAGGAAATCAAGACCGCAATGAAGTCCTTCATACCCTGAAGTCTATCTATGACCCCACTTGCGATGAA
>QFEF01001862.1:0-10191 GCA_003316035.1 Neoboletus subvelutipes
GGTTTGAGTGTGAGCTCGGGCCCGGCAAGTCGCAGTCGTGCATGGCCTGTATCGAGGCCAAGAGTAAGTGCGAGCGGCCCGGAGTGGAGAAGCCGGAGCGACGGAGGAAGAGAGCGGAGGAGGAGTCACCGCAGGGCAAGGGGAAGAAGAAGGTGCGCACGGAGGTGGGGCCAAGTGGGTCGAAGAAGGCGGAGGCGCGCGAGGTGAGTGAGATGAGCGTGGGGGCATTGCGGATGGCATTGCAGGGCTCTGGAGAAATTCCGGAGTTGCTGCAGAACATCTGTCGGTGCCTCGATGAACAAAATGATTTATTAGAATGACTTGTCAAGTTGAAGGTGGAGGAGGTGTATGGCTGGAGGGCGGAGGAGTCAGAGTCAGAGGAGTCGGAGGAGTATGAGGTCGGGGAGGTAGATGCGGAGATGGCGGAGCTGAGGGAGGAGACTCAGCAGTACCACAAGGGGGAGCTCACGAAGGAGCTTGCCCTCCTGGCGAAGCAAAGGGCGGAGAGGGCGGAAAGAGTGGAGGAGAGTAGCGGAGAAGGGAGTGGCAATGAAAGCAGGGAGGAAGTGTAGATAGAGTTTTTCTTTTTTTTTGAAATAAATCTTCGTTTCCTTGTCATTGCGTGGAGTGAGGTCCGGGCTTCTCTGGATAGCGGAGATGGAAGTCTTGGACGAGTTCGGAGGCATGACCAAGTTCAGTGGCAAGCAGCCACGATGTCTCATCGTCAGTTCCTTCATATCCGGACCAGTGTATGAGGTACAGGAGTTTGCAATGCTTCCTTTGCCAATCTATCTTGGAGTCGAGGATCTCGGAGATCTCAAACTCCGGTTCTCTGTCCACTTCGATCGGAGGCGGTGGGGGTTGTACCCGATTAGGAATGGTGTTGGGTACAGAGGGCTCTAGTTGAGAAACATGGAAAACGGGGTGGACGGACTTCATAGAGTCCGGAAGGTGGAGGGTGAAAGAGTGGGTTCCAGCCTGGGTGATGATGGTGTAAGGCCCCAAGTTCTTCTCGGAGAGTTTCTTGGAGGGCCTGATAGAGTGGAAGTACTTTGCCTTGACGAAAACCTGGTCGCTGACTTTGAAGTCCGGAGCCGGAGTTCGTCTAGCATCTGCAGGTCCTTGGTATCGCTCTTGGGCGTGGGCCATCTCTTCTCGGAGGAATTGGTGAAGCGAATCGAGGTCAACGGAGTATTCTCGTGCCTTTGTGAAGGTGAGGTCACACTCTGGATGGACAGTGATGTTGGGGTGGTAGCCTTTGTTGGTGAAGAACGGAGAGACTCCAGTAGTTGCACTCGGAGCGTTGTTGTAGGTGAACTCCGCGAGGGGTAGGAGTTCGGACCAGTTGTCTTGCTGGTAGTTGCAATACACTCGGAGGTGCTGTTCGAGAGTCTGGTTCATTTGTTCTGTCTGACTGTCTCCTTCAGGGTGATAACCAGAGGTGAAGTGGAGGCGGATATCTAAGGCTTTCCCAAGTGAACGGAAAAAGTGTGACATGAACTCCAAACCTCGATCGGAGGTGATATGGGAGGGAACTCCGTGCTTTCAGAAGACGTGGAGTAGGAAGAGTTTCGCCAACTCTGGAGATGTGACTGTATCGTGCGTCAGAATGAAGATGCATTGCTTGGAGAGGCGGTCCACAACGACGAGTATGGCGGTGTATTTGGAGGACGAAGGGAGTTGTTCAATGAAGTCCATGGAGATGGAGTTCCATGGTCTCTCGGGGATGGGGAGTTGCTTTAACAGCCCATAAGGCCGGTGCCTAGGAACCTTCGCGCAGGCACAGGAGGTACAGGAGGAGACATATTCCTTAACAAATGTCCTGATTCCTGGCCATGTGTATTCACGTCGAATGAGTTCTAGTGTCCAGTTCTGGCTGAAATGTCTGGAGAGGGGATGATCATGTTTGTACTGGAGTACTCGGAGTCGGAGGTCATTGGCATCTGGGACGTAGATGTGTTTGTCAAGACGAAGGAATTCATCTTTATTGACGGACCAACGAGAGTCGAGGGGTTCGGAGGAGGACATGTGGATTTCAGCCATTTTGTCACAGGGGAGTGTGGTGAGGATATTGCTATGGAGTTGTTCCACGTCAAAGAGGCTGCTAGCTCGGAGTACTGGAGTTGCGAGGTAGGTTGCTCGGAGGGACGATGCGAGCTGCTCTTGAGTGAAAACGGGTCGGAAATTCTGGGGATTGACGCGAGCATAGTCCTTATCCCCCTCTTTGGGATAGACGTCCCAGCGTCTAGTGAGGGCATCGGGCTTTGCACCAAGGTGTCCGGGACGGAAACGGACGACCATGTGGAATTGGGAGAGGAACTCTGACCAACGGGCTTGCCGCCGGGTCAGGAGTTTGGAGGTGGTGAAATACTCGAGATTCTTGTGGTTGGTAATGACATCGATCGGAGTGCCAGAGCCTTCAAGGTAATGATGCCAAGTCTGGAAGGACTCATGGATGGCAAGGAGCTCTTTGTCGTGAGTATCATAATTGAGCTCTGGAGCGGAGAGGGTGTGGGAGTAGAAACAGACTGGCCGTACTTCATTATCCGGACAATGGATGGAAAGAATACCAGCGATGGCATAGTCTGAGGCATCAGTTTCCACTATCATCGGAGCGTCAGGGATCCAATGCGTCAGGATTGGAGCTGTAGTGAAGGCCTCCTTCAATTTCTGGAAAGAGGAGTGACAATTGTCGGAGAAGGACCACGGAGTGCCTTTGTGTGTGAGACGGGTCAAAGGCACGACAATATCAGAGTAATTCACGATGAAACGCCGATAAAAATTGGCAAACCCTAGGAAGGACTGAATATCCTTCACCTTCCGAGGTTCCGGCCAGTCCTGTATGGCTTTGATTTTCTCGGAGGACATGGTGAGACCGGAGGGCAACAAGTAGTAGCCCAGATACTCAGTAGTGTCGGTGTGGAATTCGCACTTATCGGGTTTGGCATAAAGTCCGTGCTTGCGGAGTCTATGGAGGACTTCTCGGACATGCCCCTTGTGGGAAGCTTTGTCCTCAGAGTAGATTAGAATGTCGTCCAGGTAGACTACCACGCAAACATCTAGAAGATCCGCGAAGATGGTATTGACAAACTGCTGGAATGCTGCAGGAGTGTTGGTGAGACTGAATGGCATGACAAGCCACTCGTATGAGCCGTAGCGCGTCCAGAAAGACGTTTTCCATTCATCTCCCTCGGCAATGCAGACTAGATGGTAGGCATGCCGGAGGTCAATTTTGGTGTATATCTTAGCGCGGCTTGGAGTGTCCAGGAGGTCGGAGATACGGGGAAGGGGGTAGTGGTCTTTCTTTGTGATCTTGTTGAGTCCTCAAAAGTTAACGCAAAGTCGGAGGGAACCATCCTTCTTGCGGACAAAGAGGACCGGAGCGGCATGAGCGGAGGAAGAGGGATGAATGAACCCCATGGAAAGGTGCTCATCAAGGAATGCACAGAGTGAGCTGAGTTCGGAGGGTGAAAGGGAGTAGGTGGTACCCAGCAGAGGCGAGGTTCCTTCCTCTAGATCAATCTTAAGATCGTACTCACGATGAGGAGCAAGCTTAGATGCTCTACTCTTGCTGAAGACATCAGCAAAATCGTGGTACTCCGGAGGTACTCCGGAGAGGTCAGTTTCTTCGGGAGGAGTGATAGAGGCAGAGCAGAGATCGCTCTCCTGGGGGCGGAGTTGCAGGCTAAACTGTACTGAGCCCTCAAGGCGACACGCGAGTGCGAAAGCTGGTGCACTGACGAGCGTGATGGGCGGAGCCTTGCGATCGGAGAAACGCGGTGGATCAGGAGTGGGGTCAGCCGGAGGAGGGGATTCCGGAGGCTGCGGAGGGGAGCTCGGAGGCGTTGGCAAGATCTGCTCGGGTGCCCGGAATAAGATATTGCTCGAAACCCAATCAATCAACAGATTGTGGCGGGTGAGCCAGTTGTGTCCTAGGACAAGGGAACAGGAAGAATCCAATGGAGTGACGTAAAGCGTCGTCGGAGTGATGTCACTGGTTGCGAAACGGATGGAGAGGTTTATGGCTTGGGTTATGGTGCTGTTGGTTGTTCCATCGAAGAGGCGGAGTTGGAGTGGGGGCACAGGGTAGGTAGAAAGTCCATGTTTATTAACAAAGGAACTATCGATGAAACAATCGGATGAGCCGGAGTCTACTAACGCGGCAAAAGGAGGGATCGGATAAGATGCAAGAGAGACAGAGGGCATAAGGGACTTGGGGTCAGAAAGAGTGGACACGTTGAGGTGGATCTCCTTGGGTGCACGGTTGGTTTCAATGCAACCTCCAGTCTGTGCGGAGTGAGGGAGGTCACAGACTATTTTTTTGCCTCCAAGGTGGAGACCTCCGGTTTGGTTTCCGGAGTTGTCGTTGCTGCACGACCTTTGGATGCCCAAGACGTAGACTTGGGGCAGTTGACAAAATATCATTTACTCCAGAAGGAATTCCGGTGGTCCGGTCCTCCGAAGGGACTGGATAGGTTTATGATCACTCGGAGTTAGGACTTGGAACTCTGGAGTGGCACCTGCTCTTACGGTACGGAGTCACCACTCGGCAATGGCTCCTGCAACCATTACTGTACTTTTCCCTTCTTCCTTCGTCCCTGACACTTATTGAGGTACAAGTGTGCCTTAAACAAATAGTATATATAGTCCCTTTCTTCTCCACACACCTCAGTTGTTCTCGCCCTTAGGCAACAGCTGAGGTGAGTTGCTTACTCTACATTAACTACTCCGAGACTAATGTAAGGTATCATAGTTCCAGTACTTACAGGTAATTATAGTTGTTCTCGCCCTTAGGCAACAGCTGAGTTCTGGTACTTACAGCACCAGACTTACTCTGCTGAACTCTGGACCTTCAGACCTCTGGACTTTAACAGGTTATGAGCCCTGCTTGCGCCAACTAAAGAAACAACTCACCCACTCGCGCATCCCTCAGTGCACTTGTGCAACCCCCAGCACACCCTTCGCTCCTAAGTGAACTCTGACTACCGGCTACCTAACACCATCCATCAGAAAACAAATCTCCTCCTGTCACTCCACCCTGTCCTGTCATCCAGCATGACATCAGATACTATCCGAAGTGACGAAATTCTAACCGGACCTGAAACCTTCCCACTATGGAAGGTCAAGACCACCTGAAAACTCCGTAGCAGCAAGGTTTTTGGAGTCATTTCCGGAATGGACATTGCACCTACCCTTGGAACAACCGGAGTCACTGCTTTGAATGTCCACGACTGGCAGGAACGCGATGAAAAAGCCCACAGCATCATCCAGGAGCGCATCTCCGATGCTCTCCTACTCAAGACAGAGTCTTGTGCCTCCGCAAAGGAACTGTGGGACAAACTAGTCACACTCCTCGATGCTCCGAGTGTATCCTCTGCCTTCCACATTTTCCAACAGCTATTCAATGTAAGCTGGAACGGAAACTCCGACGTTTCGGAACACATCGCATCGCTCCGAACCTCTGAGTCACGACTTGCTGGCATGAAATTCGCCGTTGACCCCAAGGTCATGGCTTTCATCCTCCTGAATTCCCTCCCAAAAACTCCAGAATGGGAGTTATTCAAGTCGTCCCTCATCAATACCATGGAAGACAGCAAGCTCACCTTTGATGCGGTAGAAACCCAAATCATCATTGAAGATGCTCACCTACACCCTTCCGGACATTTGGAGTCCGCTATGAAAGCTTCCGGAACTCCCAAGTCCTCCACCCGACCTCCGAACGCCTCCACCTGGTGCGAACACCACCTTTCCACCACACACAACTCCGACAACTGCCATTCCTACAAGAAATGGGTCGCGGAGTTACAAAGGGGGGGATTCAGGAAGCCAGAGAAAGGAAAGGAGAGGGCGAATACAGCAGAGGGAACTCTGGATCCTCCGGACTCGGCAAACGTAGTTCGTGAAAATGTATCCAAATCCTTAATCCAACGCATTCACGCCTATTCGTCGTCCAAACAAAGCAAAAATGAAAGATTGCATATGGTCCCACACCGATCCTGGTTCTGAACATACCAACCACTCCATCCTCCACGTCTGGTGACCCTCGGAGACAACTCCATGGCACACACTGTTGGAATCGGAACAGTGCCACTCCTATCACAAGTATCCAAGAACACCTTCAAAATTGTTCTATCAAATGTCCTATTAATCCCAGAGTTCCAGATTTCGCTAATCTCAGTGAACCGACTCGCCTCCACTGGTCTTTCCACTGTCTTTCCAGCCAAGTCAAACACTTGCTATGTCCGAAAGGACAACAACACCATCTTAATCGCCGATCATGTAGATGGCCTATACCATGCAAGAGTCACTCTGAAGGACCAGAAGGAGGCAGCCCATGCATCCGTCGATATAAACCTCCTCCATAGAGGGATGGGACATATGTCCGTTGACCGAATACAACACATGGTTAGGTCCGACCAACTCCAAGGCATTGACACCCTTATTGGAACACCTGCATTCTGCGAAGCATGTACACTCGGAAAGATGAAACGACTACCATTCGGAGTTCGAGATGAGCCTCAGAGCACTCGCCCCCTGGAGGTAGTACACACGGACGTCGGAGGTCCCATAACTCCAAGATCGCGTGAAGGCTATAGATTCTGGATAATCATCGTCGATGATTTCAGCCGCTTCCCTTGGATCTACTTCATGAAACACAAAAATGAAGCCCTACAGATCTACAACCAATGGAAGACTGATGTCCAAACCCTGCTCCAAACGGAAGTAGGGCAGGAGGATTTCTCGGAACTCTACACAAAGTTCATCCGGAGCGATGGAGGAACAGAGTATACCAACACAGCTTTCCAAAATCAACTCCGAGCTGATGGTACACTCCTCGAAACCTCCGCCCCATACACTCCAGAACAGAATGGTCTAGCGGAACGCATGAATCAGACACTGGCCACATTAGCCAACACAATGCTAGAGGAGTCCAGACTCCCAAAGTCATTCTGGGCGGACGCCATGTCCACCACCGCTTACATCTCTGCACGAAGTCCGACTTCCGGACTACAAGGAAAAGTCCCCTACCAAATTTTCTTCAACCATCAGGTCGATCCAACTCTCTTCTGCTCCTTCGGATGTCCTGCCTATGCCTACATGCCAAAGGAGCAACGGGGGGGGGGGAAATTCTGACCACATGGAAGAAAATGCATCATGCTAGGGTACACCTACAGGCAACAAGCCTACAAACTCCTTGACATCGAACGCCGAACCATCATTTCCAGCCGCCATGTCATTTTCAATGAGTCTGGAATGATCTCCGAGGCCAAATTTGCTCCATGGAATGGCCCAGCTGTTGAGGGACAGTGGGAGGGCCTGATTCCAGAGCATCTCCGCCTACCGGAACATGACAACGATGATGACCATCTACCTCCACGCAACGCCGGACCAGTGGGAGATGTCCCTGCAGCTCCGGAACACTTTCCAGAACGACCTGCTAGCCCTGGCATTGAGGAACTAGCAAACCAACTAGACCAACTCCGACTAGATGAAGTTCCTGCTCCTCCCCCTAACCCGGTCCCAGCTCCTGCTCCTGCTCCTCCAGCTCCAGCTCCCCCAGCTCCTCCTATTCCTGCTCCTGCTCCTGCTCCAGCTCTGCCCATCTGACGGAGTAACCGACAACGACAGGCAGCAAACAAAAACAAGGAATATGAGCGCACCCTAGAGGAAGAAGCTGCAAGACGAGAAAACCGTAAAGAAGAAGCACAGGCTCAGGAACCCACTCCAGAACCTCCGGAACCAGAACTTCCAGGAGCATTCTCCGCCTCTGTCAAAGACTTCCTATTCGCCGGGACAGCAAATTCCTCCGAGGAGTCACTTCCGAAAAACCTAAAGGAAGCCTACTCTGGAGTGGACAAGGACTTATGGAAATCTGCCGTGGAAGAGGAACTTCAGAGTCTCAACTCAAATCACGTCTATGAAACCATACTCATTCCGGACGGAGTAACTCCAATCACCTCCAAACCCATATTCCAAATCAAACGAGACGAAAAAGGAAATGTGGAACGGTACAAAGTCTGGATAGTCGCACATGGTTTCACACAGAAAGAAGGAGTTGATTACCAGGAGGTCTTCACTCCGGTAGCAAATCTTGATTCCATCCGTACCCTAATTGCCCTAGCTGCCAAGTATGATTTGGAGTTGGACCAAATGGACGTCTCCACAGCCTACCTAAATGGAGAACTGGAAGAAGACCTATACATGTCACCTCTGGAAGATGTTCCTATCCAACCCGGATACTGCTGGAAACTCCGGCGCTCCCTATATGGACTAAAACAAGCCGGCCGGACTTGGAACAAAACCTTGGACCAGAAACTTGGAGAACTCAGTTTTATCCGCCTAAATGCCGAAACATGCCTCTACGTGTTCTGGAAGGATGGACAAGTCTGCTTCCTGGTTGTCTATGTCGATGACCTCCTTCTAGCTGCCACCACTCGGAAGTTCATGAACTCCGTTAAAACGAAACTCTCCGCTGCATTCAAAATGCACAACCTTGGAGAAGCGAGATATATCCTCGGAATCGAAATTAAGCGGAACCAGAAACTCTGGACAATCTCCTTGTGCCAATCCCAATACTGTCGCACAATTCTCGAGCGAATTGGTATGTCCACATGTAAACCAGCATGGACTCCCATGGCACATGGCCTCCAACTCTCCACCACTGATCCGACAGATGACCACATAGTTCTGGAGATGATCATCGAAGGAAAACAGGTCTCATACTTGACCGTTATAGGTTCGCTCATGTACCTCATGCTCGGAACATGCCCAGACATTGCATACACGGTTGGCGCACTTAGCCGTTTCAGCGCAAAGCCCAAATTCGTCCACTGGGAAGCAGCAAAATGCGCACTCCGGTACATACAAACCACTAAGGACATGGAACTCCGATTCGATGGATCCGAACTCTCTACAGACATGGACTTCCATGGGTACTCCGATGCTGGTTGGTCCCAGGAACTAGATAACTCCCACTCCACCTCCGGTTTTGTATTCATTAGTAATCGCGGAGCCATCTCCTGGTCCAGCAAATTGCAAAGCATGGTAGCCCTTTCCACCACGGAATTGGAGTACATCGGACTTAGTAATGCCGGACAACACTTGGCCTGGCTACAAACCTTCTTTGATAAAATCGGACACTCACAAAAGGCTCCTACTGAACTGTTCTGTGACAATCAAGCAGCCATCATCTTATGTCGCGATCTGCAATTCCGGGCCCGGACTAAACACATTCAACGCAAGTACCACTTCATCCAAGATGACCTAGTAGGAAAAGGAGAAGCAACAGTCCGATACGTCCCCACCAGGGACATGGTGGCGGACATACTCACAAAGCCACTTGCAAAGGACCAACATTGGAAATTTGTCTGAGATATGGGGTTGCAGCTACACTCGAGTGGGAGTGACAAAATATCATTTACTCCGGAAGGAATTCCAGTGGTCCGGTCCTCCGAAGGGACTGGATAGGTTTATGATCACTCGGAGTTAGGACTTGGAACTCCGGAGTGGCACCTGCTCTTACGGTACGGAGTCGCCACTCGGCAATGGCTCCTGCAACCATTACTGTACTTTTCCCTTCTTCCTTCGTCCCTGACACTTATTGAGGTACAAGTGTGCCTTAAATAAATCGTATATATAGTCCCTTTCTTCTCCACACACCTCAGTTGTTCTCGCCCTTAGGTGTTACAACCGGTGTAACAAATAGCGTGTACGCAGAAGACTGAAGTCAACAGCGCTACGGACAGGTCTTCCTCTGAAGACAGGTGGACCCTCTGGTCGGCTAGCGGATCACTGGATCGGCTCAGCTGTGTACAACGGTTGTGGCGACTTAACGCGGTGGCGGCTACCTCAGGTGGTGTTCCTGTTAGCGGCGAAGAGCAGGCTCCCTCCAGGTACACAAGGAGGAGTCGGCTATGGACAGGTCATGGACAAGGCCTGTATCCGGGCGCGGCCTCTGGGCAATAGGCGGCTTTAGAACTCGGCTAGTATTAGACGATGACTAGCGGGTTAACCCTCTGGTTAACAACGAGAGCTTGTGACCTCAGCCGGTGAGCTGTTCACAAGGACAAAGGAGCGACCTCAGCTAGACAGCTGTTCGCAGTTACCTGATCGAGCTCTGATTGACAGAAGATTGAGATCAGGGTTTAGGCATTGATGAAACACCGGTTTCACAATGCTGGCACTGGCGCT
>QFEF01001868.1:0-16876 GCA_003316035.1 Neoboletus subvelutipes
GCCGCTGTACCACCTACCTCTTCCGCTTCCAGAAGAATCAGAGGAACATCTCGGAGTACTCCATCTCCACTCCCTTCCATCGTCTGAACTACTTCCTCAGACCGTCCTTCCTGAAGTCAGACCCCATTGGCCAAACATTCCCTACTGCTACCCTCAGAACCAGAACCTGTTACAACCGGTGTAACAAATAACGCGTACACGGATGACTGAAGTCAAGAATGCTACAGACAGATCTTCCTCTGAAGACAATGGTGACCTTCTTGGTCTGCAAGCGGATCACCTGATCGGTGAGTGGTGTGCAATGGTTGTGGCGACCTCAGCTGGTATGCTGTTCGCAAGGCAATGAGCGGGCTCCCTCCAGGCACACAAGGAGTAGTCAGCTATGGACAGGTTGTGGGCAAGGCCTGTATCTGGGCGCGGCCTCTGGGCAATAGGCAGCTGGGCACGGCTAGCATTGGGCAATGGCTAGCGGACTGATCCTCTGATCAGAGACAAAGGGGTGGCGACCTCAGCTTGTGAGCTGTTTGCAAGGGCAAAGGGGCAACCTCAGCTAGGCAGCTGTTCGCAGTTACCTGATCGAGCTCTGATTGACAGAAGATCGAGATCAGGATTTAGACGTTGATGAAACACTGGTTTCACAACGCTGGCACAGGCGCTGACAGCAAAGACTTCAAAATCCATGTAAGATTGCATAGATCAAAGTTAGAGTTACATGGGTGGCGATTCTAGCTATTTATACTAAACCCCTTTAGGGCTGGCTAAAGATAGAATCTCCGCTCTAAAGTCTAAATAGAAAATGATGCGTTGCGTTGCGTATGAATCAGAAGGAAAGACGCGTCACGTCGCGTGGGATATAAAAGGAAGAGACGTGTCGCGTGAAGTATAAAAGGAAAGACGTGTCGTGTGAGATATAAAAGGAAAAGATGCGTCGCATACCAAAAGAAGAAGACACGTCGTGTAATATGAAATAAGAAGCTGCGGGCGCAGCTCAACTAAATAAGACAAAATGAACTGAGGCCGGTGAGTCATGATGGAATGGATATGAGTCATATATGAGAGAATATGACTTAGGAGTTTAAA
Organism: Neoboletus subvelutipes; assembly: GCA_003316035.1. Lineage (NCBI taxonomy): Eukaryota > Fungi > Basidiomycota > Agaricomycetes > Boletales > Boletaceae > Neoboletus > Neoboletus subvelutipes. The sequence continues at coordinate 1,081 of QFEF01001868.1, forward strand.
TGGTCCGCAGTGTAAGATGAGAGAAGTCCGGGGCGAGATTAAGGTTGGAACAGTGAGGAGTCCAGGATGCCTTCCCATACCTCCTGTGGGATGTCCAGGTCTGGGAGGATGTTGTCCCAGAGTGAATCGGGTATCGGGGCGGATACCGATAGGTCAGGAGATGCCATAGGCGACAGAAAAATGGTACCCCCTAGGACACTTGTAACAGAACCTATCCAAGTAGACCAACCAGAGCCAGCTGCTGGATACTACTCCCACGCCCTTGGAAGGAATGTTCTGCTTAGTGAGACCGACCCCTATCGCCAAGACCCTGACCCAGAAGACCCTGACCCAGGAAGCGACGATTCTGACGACGAAGATCAGATCGGGATGGGTGAAATCAAAGCTGCTCTCCCCGAAGAATTCTCAGGAGAACCAGATGACGCTCATAGATGGTACCTTGCCATGCAGGGATACTTCTCTCTCCACGAAGAAAAGTACAACGATCGCGCCAAATCCCTCATCTTCCTCAACTGAATGTCCAAAGGAAGAGGGAAGTCCTTCTCTGAGGCTTGGCTTACCAAGCTCAATGATAATACACTCACCAAGGGAGAACAAAAGTTTGAAGAAGTTACCAAAGCTTTCCATACCACCTTTTCCCCCTATGATACCGCCGCTTCCACAAGAATCAAGATTGCAAATCTTGTCCAAGATGTGAGAGACAATTCTGGCTTCAAGAAATATGTCTCCATCTTCTCCATGCTTGCTGTCAGAACCAGAATATCTGACATCACCGCCCTCTCTGAATGGTTCCTCAGAGGGCTCTCCATCCCCATCGCCACCCAGCTCACTCTGTCCAGTATACTCAAAAACGCCAAGAGTATGGAAAAGATCTACTCCAAAGCCTCCAAGATTGAAGGAGGGCTCAGGAGAATCCGAAACCTTAGAAGAGGACCACAGGTATCCTTTGGTGGAAACAATAGTAGCCACAGGGATCCCAATGCTATGGATGTTGATCGTCTTACGATCACGCCAGCAGAACGAGCCAAGTGTCTTCACGAGCGGAAATGCTTCATTTGCAAGAAGACTGGTTGCACAACTCGGAACCACTCTGGCTACGCTCCTGCTAGCATGAAGACTCAGTCAATCAACCACCTCACCCGGGCCATCCCGACCAGTTCCCCCACCCTGTCCATTGCCACCACTGCCACCAAAGACCCTCTGGATGCGTTCCTCAGGGGTATTGAAGGAAGTCAAGACCATGATCAAGTCCTTCGTACCTTGAAGTCTATCTACAACCCTACCTGCGATGAAAATGGAGATCCACTTGTAGCCGCCGAGGAGGTCAAAGTCCTCTCGGCCGCTGAACTCAATGAAGAGTTCAACATGTCTTTTTAGAGGGAAGGGGTGTACCAATGTCACTACCTTTCATAAATGTTGCCCCCGTATTTATTTCTGGATCGAAGTCTAATTCTATTTGTCTTCCCCTCTTGATCTGGAAACAAAATGGGCAAATTGTTGGCATGAACACTCTCTTGGATAGCAGAGTGACCGGATGCTTTGTAAGCAAAGAGGCAGTCACCCGACTGAAACTGCTGACTGAAGAGTTAACCGTTCCTATTGCTGCATGGAACATAGATGGGACGCCGAACCAATCTGGAACAATAAAGGAGAAGACCATGGTGGTCATTGATCTCCAAGGAGTACAAGAGCAACGCGAGCTGCTCGTCCTCAACTGTGGAAAGGATGATGTCATCCTGGGCCTGCCATGGCTCCGAACTATGAACCCCAAGATAGATTGGCAGAATGGCAAGGTTGTCATTACTCCGGCCAACTATAAATCGACCAACACAGAAGATACTGTGCAGAGGTATCTGTTATGTTTCCTGGGTCATCAGGAGAACGAGAACATAGAGAGTGACCTCTATGACCAGTACAGAAGATGGATGATCCCGGACCATGTCCAGTTCCTGAAGCAAGAGAAGGGAGTTATTCCGAAGAATGTTCTTCGACGAACTACCCTTTCTACCACGATCGCCCAGGCTGAGGGAACCAAAAAGGTAGAACTGCCGAAAGCCTACCAGATGTATGAAGGTGTGTTTGATAAGAAAGATACCACGAAACTTCCCCCCTCTCGACCCTATGACCATGCCATCGAGCTAAAGGACTCATTTATACCAAAATGAGCTAAAGCCTACCCGCTCAACCCAGCCAAGATGACAGCATGCAAAGAGTTCATTGATGAACATTTAGCCTCAGGGAAGATTACCCTGTCAAAGTCCTCTCAAGCTTCCCCTTTCTTCTTTGTACAGAAAAAGGATGGCAAGTTGAGGCTGTGTCAGGACTACTGGTATCTCAACCTCCACACCATCAAGAACACGTATCCCCTCCCCCTCATCTCCAATCTGATAGATCGACTGAAAGGATCCTCTATCTTCACGAAGTTCGATGTACGATGGGGATATAACAACGTCCTCATCAAGCCAGAAGATCGGTGGAAAGCTGCATTCCTAATCCCGTTTGGGTTATTCGAACCTGCCGTTATGTTTTTTGGCATGTGTAACTCCCTAGCAACCTTCCAAGTGTTCATGGATGACCTCTTCAGTGATTTCATTGCTGAAGGATGGTTAATCATATATATGGACGACCTCCTGATCCACTCCTCTGACCATGACTCCCATGAGGACCAGACTAGGAAAGTCCTCCAATGATTCCAAGAACATGAGATGTACCTCAAGCTGGACAAATGCACATTTGCCACCCTGTCCGTCAAATACCTCAGAATGATTGTCAGCAAGGAAGGTGTCCAGATGGATCCAACCAAGTTGAAGGCCATTCAAGAATGGACCCCCCCGTAAACGTTAAAGATGTCCGCTCCTTCCTAGGGTTCTGCAACTTCTACAGGAAGTTCATCCCCTCCTTCTCGGAGCTTGCCCGACCCCTTCTTGATTTAACCAAGAAGAACCAGACCTGGGAATGGACCAACAAACACCAGACCAGGTTCCAACGATTACGAGATGCCTTCACCTGTCGACCTGTCCTAGCTTTCCCTGACCCCGATCGCCTGTTTACCATCATGACTGATGGGTTGTTAACTGCATCAGGCGGTGTCCTCATGCAATGTGACCCCAATGGAGACTATAAGCCATGTGGCTATCTCTCCCAGACTTTCACCCCTGCTGAGTGCAACTATGACATTTACGACCGGGAATTGCTTGCCGTAATCCAAGGATTAGAAGAATGGCGCCAATACCTGTTAGGATCTGCCTTTCCCATAACAGTTCTTACGGATCATAAGAACCTTACCTATTTTAAGCAACCTCAGAAGCTTTCCTGTCGCCAAGCCAGGTGGCTGTTATTTTTGCAAGATTTTGACCTTGCCTACACTGCCCTTCCTGGATCCCAGATGGGACCGGCTGATGCCCTGTCTTGATGTGACGCCGTTGACACCACCATGGACAATGCCGATGTCCAGTTATTGCCTAATGATGCCTTTGCCCACCAAATTCGGACCCTCAATCTCACACTTGCTGATTGAATCTGTCAGTCCTCAGAGGAGGACCCCCTTGTTATTGATGCCCTAAAGGGCATGGAAAATGATATACCTTTGTTTGGATGATCCTCCCCTGCTGATTGGACTTTCCTAGATGGGAAGCTCTATTTTAAGGGTCATATGTATATCCCCGGCAATGCCCACCAAGAACTTGTGCTTGATGCACACACCTCGCTTGAAGGAGGCCACGGTGGCCATATGTGCACGGTTGCACTCCTCTCTAAAGATTATTGGTGGCCAGGCATGTCCACCTTTGTCCATTGGTTTGTGGCTGGCTGTGCCATCTGCCAGGCCAATAAAATACAAACCCACCCTACTGTCCCACCCCTTATGCCCCTGGCTGTCCAGACATCCCACCCCTTTTCCCACCTGTCAGTGGATTTGATCACAGACCTCCCCCCTGTTACGACCGGTGTAACAAATAACGCGTACGCAGATGACTGAAGTCAAGAACACTACGGACAGGTCTTCCTCTGAAGACAATGAGACCCTCTGGTCTGCTAGCGGATCACTGGATCGGCTCAGCTGTGTACAACGGTTGTGGCGACTTAACACGGTGGTGGTGACCTCAGGTGGCGTTCCTGTTCGTGGCGATGAGCAGGCTCCCTCCAGGTACACAAGGAGGAGTCGGCTATGGACAGGTCGTGGGTAAGGCCTGTATCTGGGCGCGGCCTCTGAGCAATAGGCGGCTGGGACTCGGCTAACGTTGGGCGATGGCTAGCGGGCTAATCCTCTGATTAGCGGCAGGAAGCTTGTGACCTCAGCCGGCGAGCTGTTCACAAGGACAAAGGGGCAACCTCAGCTAGGCAGCTGTTCGCAGTTACCTGATCGAGCTCTGATTGACAGAAGATCAAGATCAGGATTTAGATGTTGATGAAACACTGGTTTCTTGACGCTGGCACAGGCACTGACAGCGAAGACTTCAAAATCCACGTAAGATTGCGTAGATCAAAGTTAGAGTTACATGGGTGGCAATTCTAGCTATTTATACTAAACCCCTTTAGGGCCGGCTAAAGATAGAATCTCCGCTCTAAAGTCTAAATAGGAAATGATGCGTCGCATCGCATATGAGTCAAAGGGAAAGACGCGTCACGTCACGTGAGATATAAAAGGAAGAGACGCATCGCATGAAGTATAAAAGGAAAGACGCGTTGCGAGAGATATAAATGGAAAAGACGCGTCACGTACCAAATGAAGAAGACGCGTCGCATAATATGAAATGAAAGGCTGCGGGCGCAGCTGGACTAAATAAGATGAAATGAACTGAGGCCGGTGAGTCATGATAGTGGGAACACAAGTCATATACGAGAGAATATGACTTAGGAGTAAAAAGGTCCGCAGTGGAAGGAAAAAGAGTCCGAGGCGAGATTACGGTTGGAAGAGTGAGGAGTCCAGGATGCCTTCCCATACCTCCTGTGGGATGTCCAGGTCTGGGAGCATGTCATCCCAGAGGGAATCAGGTATCGGGGCAGATACTGATAAGTCTGGTGATGCCATAGGCGAGAGAAAAATGGTATCCCCTAGGACACTTGTAACACCTCCTGTGCGGGGCTATGATTCCATTATGGTCGTGGTTGACCATGGCCTTAGTAAGGGGGTAATTCTCGCTCCTTGCACAAAAACCGTCGATTTGGCAGGAATAGCCCAACTCTTTTACGAAAACGTTTTCAAAAGATTCGGTTTACACAACAAATTGATCTCAGATAGGGGACCCCAGTTCGCCTCTGCATTTGCAAGGGAACTTGCCTGACTACTAGACTACGACATATCCTTGTCCACCGCCTATCACCCTCAATCTGATGGAGAAACCGAACAGTATAACCAAGAGTTGGAAACCTACCTCCGAATATTCTGCCAAGGAAAACCGGAACAATGGCTAGAACACCTTACTGCTGCCAAATTTGCCTATAATGCCGCTGTGCATTCATCTACGGGGAAGTCCCCCTTTGCCCTGATCATGGGATATGAACCCAGATCATACCCCCCTCTTGGTACTACATTCCTGCCCACGCTAGAAAAACAGCTCTCCCACCTTGAGGATGCATGTAAAGAAGCCGAAGCCGTGCACGCCCTGACCCAACTATGAATGAAAGAGAGAATTCATTCAAAGTTTAAACCATGGAAAGTTGGAGATGAGGTCTGGTTGGACTCAAAGAACATCCAAACCAAGAACATCTCTCGAAAGCTCTCGCCTAAAAGATTGGGGCCATTTAAGATCTCGGAAGTAATATCCCCCATAGCCTTCTGGATCACCTTTCCTAAACAGTGGAAGATCCACAACATGTTTCACGCTTCCCTTTTATTGACTTATAGGGAAACCCCTGAACATGGCCCCAACTTCTGAAACGACCCAACAACAACTACTATAGTCTTGGGGACGCCGAGCTATGATCTGACTGTAGAATAACAGGAAGGTGAGCAAGGAGTGACAAGGTCCAAGACTCAAGGAAATATCGAAGGGGTTGAGCTAAGAAGCTCCTGAGTGGATCTCTTGTTGAAGGGGAAAACTCCAAGAGAACTAGACTGGGGTTACCAGTGCTAGACTCCTGGTCTTATATATCATCTCTATGTATGTACATGTGTACTACGGATCTACCGATGTAGAGACGGTGATTAAATACATGAGGGAAACATGCATCAAGCATGAGGATAAAGCGTGTATCAAACATGCTGAAGGAGTGTGTAAGAAGCACTGCTTCTGAAATGGAAGGGAAGTATCAACATGTGTCAAACATGAGTAACGGAGATGAATAACATGCATCAAGCATGTGTGTGACAAATAAGAATATGTGCACAGCACGGACATTAAAGTCGTGAGGATGTTGTGAGGAGATCTAGATCTGTATCGTAGATTCCTGATGTCGTAATAGATGACTAGCATCTGTGAGTCATGTGACACTAGGTCACGTGATTTGTGGCGCTCATGGCCTAACCAGCTGAAGGGAACTATCTTCAGTATAGAGATTAGATGCAATCTAATCATATCTGATAAGATAAGATAAGATAACTTGATCAAAGTTATCGTGTGCACGGATCAAGCCATAACAACTTCCATAAGCCTCTGCCGGAGCTAATAGATGGAGAGGAGGAATACAAAATGGAACAAATAACCAATCATCACGGAACCAATAACCGAAGGCAGTACCTCGTCCATTGGAAAGGCTATTCCAATGCTGAGGATACTTGGGAACCTGAAAGAAATTTTGACAACGCTTGGGAATTGCTGGAAGAGTATAAAAAGCGAAAATCCCTCTGATTGCTTCTCTCCCAGAACCCCCATGTTCCACACCTTTGCCAATGGAACCAGTCTCCTTTGCATCCATCTCAATCACCTCCCGTCTACTGCTCACCATGCTCTCTATGTCACTGCTCTCAAAAACAAAGAGGCTTCTGACATCTTCAAAAGAACCCCCTTCTTTGTCGCCAACACCACCCTCGTCCTTCTCTGTTGACAGTATCAACTGTACTCCGCCCTTCAGTCCCTTTTCACCAGGGCCACCTGGTGTGCGACAGGTCCCCATGTCTTCATTAACAACCCCCACCTCACTGCCCAGAACGATGTTGCTGTTAACACCTTCCAACAGACCCTCACCAAGACCAGAAACCTCACATTGGACCTCCTTGAAGAGGAGGGCTTTGACAGCATCCTCTCTCTCCTCCCCACTCCCATCCTCGCCAATGCCCTCTACCCCGTTCTCCTTCTCCTGTCCACCGATGAACGGGCAGAGTATTTCTCCCACAACCTCCACCTGTTACGACCGGTGTAACAAATAACGCGTACGCAGATGACTGAAGTTAAATCAACGTCAAGGGCGATACGGACAGGTCTTCCTCTGAAGACGGGTGGACCCTCTGGTCGGCTAGCGGATCGCACCGGATCGGCTCAGCTGTGTACAACGGTTGTGGCGACTTAACGCGGTGGCGGCTCTCTCGAGGTGGCGTTCCTCTCAGCGGCGATAAGCGGGCTCCCTCCAGGTACACAAGGAGGAGTCGGCTATGGACAGGTCGTGGACAAGGCCTGTATCTGGGCGCGGCCTCTGGACAATAGGCGGCTATGAGCGCGGCTAGTGTTGGACGATGACTAGCGGCCCAACCCTCTGGTTGGTATCGACGGTAGCTTGTGACCTCAGCTGGCGAGCTGTTCACAAGGACAAAGGAGCAACCCAAGCTATACAGCTAGTTGCAGTTACTTGATCGAGCTCTGATTGACAGAAGATCGAGATCAAGATTTAGACGTTGATGAAACACCGGTTTCACGACGCTGGCACTGGCGTTGACAGCGAAGACTTCGAAATCCACGTAAGATTGCGTAGATCAAAGTTAGAGTTACATGGGTGGTGATTCTAGCTATTTATACTAAGCCCCTTTAGGGCCGGTTAGAGATAGAATCTCCGCTCTAAAGTCTAAATAGGAAATGACGCGTCGCGTCGCGTATGAGGCAAAGAAGAGACGCGTCGCGTCGCGTAAGATATAAAAGGAAGAAGACGCGTCGCGTGAAGCAGAAAAGGAAAGACGCGTCGCGTAGGATAAAAGAGGAAAAGACGCGTCGCGTACCAAAAGAAGAAGACGCGTCGCGTAATATGAAATAGAAGCTGCGGGCGCAGCTCGACTAAATAAAGGTAAAATGAACTGAGGCCGGTGAGTCATGATAAGTGGATCACGAGTCATATGCGAGAGAATATGACTTAGGAGTAAAAGGTCCGCAGTGAGAAGTGAAAGATGTCCGAAGCGAGATTAAGGTTGAAAGAGTGAGGAGTCCAGGATGCCTTCCCATACCTCCTGTGGGATATCCAGGTCTGGGAGGATGTCGTCCCAGAGGGAATCGGGTATCGGAGCGGATACCGATAGGTCTGGAGATGCCATTGGCGAAAGAAAAAGGGTACCCCCTAGGGCACTTGTAACACCACCCTGCGGACTTCTCTAGGAACAGTGGCCGTCTTGGATGGGCCGCCATCACCCTGGCAGATGAATATGAGTCCAACAAGTCCAGTTCTGACTCCTCCGGAGAACAAGACGGTACTGACACCGTCATTGCCTCCCCCGTATCTCCAGAACCCTCCCCTCTCTTCCCCAGACTCTGCAGACAGTGGAATTTCCTTTTCTCTGCTGATCCCTCCCGTCTCCCCCACTTTAATATACCCACCGCCATGGGGAATACCCCCGGTCACCTCCTTCCCAGGATACCCGAGAATGACTCAGCAGTACCTCCTCCAGAGCCCATTACCCCAGATAGTTCCCCTACCACCATGGATGGTCCTCCCTGTCCCATATTTCGCTCCAGTAACACCTTGTCACGAGTGTTTTCCCCATATGTACAATTTGGGGGAGTCACCTGTTTCCAATGCTGTGAACCCAGGCATATCCGCCCCAACTGCCCCCATTACCTCTGCCCCTTCTGCAATGTCGCTGCCCCTGGTCACTCCCAATACCGTTGCCCATCCACCCATTGCGGTAAATGCAACACTGTCAGACATCGTGCATGGAATTGCACTGAGGATGACATCAATCCTGCTACCTGGGATCTCACTGACCATGACATCAATGAGGGAGATAGGGATAATTGAGCTGGCAGCTCAACCTTATGAGGACGAGGAGGGTAATGTTACAAGTATGCTAGGGGGTACCATTTTTCTTTCACCCATGAGCTCACCAGACTTGTTGGTATCAGCTCCGATACCCGAGTCCCTCTGGGACGACATCTTACCGGACCTGGATATCCCCCAGGACATATGGGAGGAATACTTCCACTCTGCGCTCTTCGAGGACTAGGCTTTGCTCAGACCCATCTCACTTCTAACTGCGGACCTACTATAACTCCTAAGTCATATTCTTTCATATATGATGTTACGACCGGTGTAACAAATAACGTGTACGCGGATGACTGAAGTTAAATCAACGTCAAGGGCGATACGGACAGGTCTTCCTCTGAAGACAGGTGGACCCTCTGGTCTGCTAGCGGATCTACCGGATCGGCTCAGCTGTGTACAACGGTTGTGGTGACTTAACGCGGTGGCGGCTCTCTTGAGGTGGCGTTCCTCTCAGCGGCGAAGAGCGGGCTCCCTCCAGGTACACGAGGAGGAGTCAGCTATGAACAGGTCGTGGACAAGGCCTGTATCTGGGCGCGGCCTCTGGACAATAGGCAGCTAATAACTTGGCTAGTGTTGGACGATGACTAGCGGATCAACCCTCTGGTTGATAACGACGATAGCTTGTGACCTCAGCCGGTGAGCTGTTCACAAGGACAAAGTAGTGACCTCAGCTAGACAGCTGTTTGCAGTTACCTGATCGAGCTCTGATTGACAGAAGATCGAGATCAGGATTTAGATGTTGATGAAACACTGGTTTCACAACGCTGGCACAGGCGCTGACAGCGAAGACTTCGAAATCCATGTAAGATTGCGTAGATCAAAGTTAGAGTTACATGGGCGGCGATTCTAGCTATTTATACTAAGCCCCTTTAGGGCCGGTTTGAGATAGAATCTCCGCTCTAAAGTCTAAATAGGAAATGACGCGTCGCGTTGCGTATGAGTCAAAGAAGAGACGCGTCGCGTCGCGTAAGATATAAATGGAAGAGACGCGTCGCGTGAAGCGGAAAAGGAAAGATGCATCGCATGAGACATAAAAGGAAAAGACGCGTCGCGTACCGAAAGAAGAAGACGCGTCACGTGATATGAAATAGAAGCTGCGGGCGCAGCTCGACTAAATAGAGTGAAATGAACTGAGGCCGGTGAGTCATGATGATAGGAACACGAGTCATATGTGAGAGAATATGACTTAGGAGTAAAAGGGTCCGCAGTAATAGAAGGAAGGAGTCCGAAGCGAGATTAGGGTTGGAAGAGCGAGGAGTCCAGGATGTCTTCCCATACCTCCTGTGGGATGTCCAGGTCTGGGAGGATGTCGTCCCAGAGGGAATCGGGTATCGGGGCGGATACCGATAGATCTGGTGATGCCATAGGCGAAAGAAAAAGGTTACCCCCAAGGACACTTGTAACATTACCCCCATCGTAAGATTGATCCGCCGGATCAATTATCTCTATCTCCCTCATTGATATCGTGGTCGGTGAGATCCCAGGTAGAGGGATCGATGTCATCCTCGGTGCAGTTCCAGGCTCTGTGACCGAGGGTGTTGCACTTTCCGCAGCGGGCGGAGGGACATTTGTATTGGGAGTGACTGGGGGCGGCGACGTTGCAGAAGGGACAGACGTAGTGGGGGCAGTTGGGGCGGATGTGTCCGGGCTCGCAGCACTGGAAGCAAGTGGGCCCGCCGAATTGTATATGTGGGGGAAACACTCGTGACAGGGCGTTACTGGAGCGAAGAATGGGACGGGGACGACCATCCATGGTGGTAGGGGAACGATCTGGGGTAATGGGCTGGACATCAGGTGATGCTGAAGGCTCCTCGGGTATTCCGGGTAGGAGATGTCCGGGGGTGGCATCCATGTTGGTGGGTACATTAAGGTGGGGGAGGTGTGGCATTCCTGCTGAGAAAAGAAAATTCCGCTGTCGGCGGAGCCGGGTGATAGGGGGAGGGGATTCGGGAGATATGGGGGAGGGTACGCGGGTGGACTCGCCGTCTCCGTGTTCTCTGGAATCTGAGCTGGACTCGCTGGACTTGTACTCCTCCTCGGCGATGGCTGCCCATCCGAGACGTCCATTGCTTCGGGAGAAGTCTGCAGGGTGGAGGTTGGGGGAGAAGTACTCGGCTCTCTCATCCGCGGATAGGAGAAGGAGAACTGGGAAGAGGGCATTGGAGAGGATAGGGGTGGGGAGGAGAGAGAGGATAGTGTCAAAGCCTTCTTCTTCGAGAAGGTCCAACGTGAGGTTTCTGGCCTTGGTGAGGGTCTGTTGGAAGGCGTTGACAGCGACGTCGTCCTGGGTGGCGCTCCGGGAGGTATTGGCGAAGACACGGGGACCTGACGAACACCAGGTGGCCCTGGTGAAAAGGGACTGAAGGGTGGAGTAGATTCGGTACTGCCTAACAAGGAGGACGAGGGTGGTGTTGGCAGTGAAGAGGGGGACTCTCTCAAAGATGTTGGACACATCATTATTTTCGAGAGCAGCGACATAGAGGGCGTGATGGGCTACGGAGGGGAGACGATTGAGATGGGTGCAGAGGGGAGCGGTACCATTGAGGAAATTGTAGGACATGGGGGTTTCTGAGGAAGGAGCGATCAGAGGGATCGTCGCTTTTTATATTCCTTCAGGAGTTCCTGAGCGTTGTCAAAATTTCTTTCAGGTTCCCAAGTATCCTCCGCATCGGAATAACCTTTCCAGTGTACCAGGTATTGTCTCCGATTATTGGTCCCGCGATGGTTGGTAATTCTCTCCATTTCGTACTCCTCTTCTCCATCTATTAGCTCCGGAGGTGGGTTTTTGAAATTGGGGCCGTGTTCAGGGGTTTCCTTGTACGTCAGCAACAGGGAGGCGTGGAACATGTTGTGGATTTTCCACTGCTTCGGCAATGCGATCCGGAAGGCTACGGGAGAAACCGCTTCAGAGATCTTGAACGGCCCCAATCGTTTAGGTGACAGTTTGCGAGAGATGTTCTTGGTTCGGATGTTCTTTGCATCCAACCAGACCTCATCTCCGACTTTCCATGGTTTGAATTTGGAGTGGATCCTCTCCTTCATTCGTAACTGGGCGAGAGCGTGCACGGCCTCAGCTTCTTTTCGTGCATCCTCAAGATGGGAGAGCCGTTTTTCTAGCGCAGGCAGGAACGTAGTACCAAGTGGGGGGTATGATCTGGGTTCGTATCCCATGATCAGGGCGAATGGGGATTTCCCAGTGGTCGAATGTGCGGCGGCATTATGAGCAAATTCGGCGGCAGTAAGGAGGTCTAGCCATTTCTCCGGCTTTCCTTGGCAGAATATTCGGAGGTAAGTCTCCAACTCTTGGTTGTACCGTTCGGTTTCTCCGTCGGACTGAGGGTGATAGGCGGTGGACAAGGACACATCGTAGTCTAGTAGTCGAGCAAGTTCCCTTGCGAATGCAGAGGCGAACTGGGGTCCCCTGTCCGAGATCAGTCGGTCGTGTAAGCCGAATCGTTTGAACACGTGTTCAAAAAAGAGTTGAGCAATTCCTGCCGAATCGATGGTTTTTGTGCAAGGAGCGAGAATTACCCCCTTACTAAGGCCATGGTCGACCACGACCATTACAGAATCGAACCCCCGCACAGGCGGCAGGTCGGTAATCAGGTCCACGGACAGGTGGGAAAACGGGCGCGTCGTCTGGACTGCCAGGGGTACAAGGGGTGGAATTGTAGGGTGGGTTTGTACTTTATTGGCCTGGCACACGGCGCAGCCAGCCACAAACCGGCGGACAAAGGCAGACATTCCTGGCCACCAATAATCTTTAGCAAGGAGCGCAACTGTGCGCATATGGCCACCGTGGCCTCCTTCAAGCGAAGTGTGTGCATCCAGCACAAGTTCTTGGCGGGCATCGCCGGGGATATACATTCGGCCCTTATAATAGAGCTTCCCATCGTGGAAGGTCCAATTGGCGGGGGAGGACCGGCCAAATAGCGGTATATCATTTTCCATGCCTTTCAGGGTGTCAATAACAAGGGGATCCTCCTCTGAGGATTGACGAATTCGATTGGCAAGCGTGAGATCAAGTGTCTGTACTTGGTGGTCAAAGGCGCTGTTCGGTAACAGCTGGACATCGGCATTGTCCGCGGTGGTGTCGACGGCGTCACGTCGAGACAGGGCATCCGCCGGTCCCATCTGGGATCCGGGGAGGGCAGTGTAATCTAGGTCAAAATCCTGCAAAAATAACAGCCACCTGGCTTGGCGACGGGAGAGCTTCCGAGGTTGCTTAAAATAGGTGAGGTTCTTATGATCCATAAGAACCTTAACGGGGTAGGCAGAACCTAACAGGTATTGGCGCCATTCTTCTAATCCTCGGATCACGGCAAGGAGCTCCCGGTCGTATATGTCATAATTGCGCTCGGCAGGAGCAAAGGTCTGGAAGAGATAGCCACATGGCTTATAGTCTCCATTGGGGTCACATTGCATGAGGACACCGCCTGATGCAGTTAACGACGCATCGGTCATGATGGTGAACGGGCGATCGGGGTCAGGGAAAGCTAAAACGGGTCCGCGGGTGAAGGTATCCTTGAGCAATTGGAAGCCGGTCTGGTGTTTGTCAGTCCATTCCCAGGTCTGGTTCTTCTTGGTTAGGTCCAGGAGGGGTCGGGCGATCTCCGAAAATGAGGGGATGAATTTCCTATAGAAATTGCAGAACCCTAGGAAGGAGCGGACGTCTTTGACGTTTACCGGGGGGGTCCATTCTGCGATAGCCTTCAACTTGGCCGGGTCCATCTGGACACCATCCTTACTAACAATCATTCCAAGGTATTCGACCGATGGGGCGGCGAATGTGCACTTGTCCAACTTCAGATACATTTCATGTTCCTGGAACCGTTGGAGGACTTTCCTGGTTCTATCCTCATGAGAGTCGTGGTCAGAGGAGTGAATGAGGAGGTCGTCCATATAAATGATTAACCATCCTTCCACGATAAAATCGCCGAAGAGGTCGTCCATGAACGCTTGAAAGGTAGCTGGAGAGTTACACATGCCGAAAAATATGACGGCAGGTTCGAATAACCCGAACGGGGTGAGGAATGCGGCTTTCCACCGATCTTCTGGTTTGATGAGGACGTTATTATAGCCCCATCGTACATCGAACTTCGTGAAGATGGAAGATCCTTTCAAGCGATCTATCAGATCGGAAATCAGGGGGAGGGGGTAGGCGTTCTTGATGGTATGAAGGTTAAGGTACCGGTAGTCCTGGCACGGCCTTAACTTCCCATCTTTCTTTTGTACGAAAAAGAAAGGGGAGGCCTGGGGGGACTTCGACGGAACAATCTTCCCTGTGGCAAGGTGTTCGTCTATGAACTCTTTACACGCGGTCATCTCAGCAGGATTGAGCGGATAGGCTTTAGCTCGTTTTGGAATAAACGAGTCTTTCAGTTCAATAGCGTGGTCGTAGGATCGAGACGGGGGAAGTTTCGTGGTATCCTTCTTGTCAAATACTCCTTCATACTGCTGGTAGGCTTTCGGTAGCTCTACCTTCTTCGTTCCTTCCGCCTGGGTGATAGTAGTGGAGAGGGTCGTTCAGCGGAGTATATTCGGCGGAATGACTCCCTTCTCCTGCTTCAGGAATTGGACTCGGTCCGGGATGGTCCATCTTCTGTACTGGTCATAGAGTTCACCCTCTATGTTCTCGTTCTCCTGATGACCCAGGAAACGCAACAAATACCTCTGAGCAGTATCTTCCGAGGTAGTCGATTTATAGTTGGCTGGAGTGATGACAACTGTGCCGTTCCGCCAATCTATCTCAGGGTTCATAGTTCGGAGCCATGGCAGGCCCAGGATGACATCATCCTTTCCGCAGTTGAGGACGAGCAGCTCACGTTGCTCTCGTACTCCTTGGAGATCAATGACCACGGTAGTCTTCTCCTTTATCGTTCCGGATTGGTTTGGCGTCCCATCCACGTTCCATGCGGCAATAGGAACGGATAATTCTTCGGTCGGCAGTTTCAGTCGGGTGACTGCCGCTTTGCTTATAAAGCATCCAGTGGCTCCACTATCCAAGAGAGCATTTACGCCAACGATTTGCCCGTCTTGTTTCCAGATCGAGAGGGGAAGACGAATTGAATTAGACTTCAATCCAGAAATAAATACGGGGGCAACATTTATGGAAGGTAGTGACGTTGGTACACCCCTTCCTTTTAAAAAGACGTGTTGAACTCCTCATTGAGTTCGGCGGCCGAGAGGACTTTGACCTCCTCAGCGGCAACAAGTGGTTCTCCATTTTCATCGCAAGTGGGGTCATAGATAGACTTCAAGGTATGAAGGATTTCATTACGTTCTTGACTTCCTTCGACACCCCGGAGGAACGCATCCAAAGGGTCCTTGGTGGTAGTGGTGGCAGTGGACGAGGTGGGGGAACTGGTAGGGATGGCCCGGGTGAAATGGTTGACTGGCTGAGTCGTCGAACGAGCAGGAGCGTAGCCAGAGTGGTTCCGAGTTGAGCAACCAGTCTTCTTACAGACGAAGCATCGCTTCTCTCGAACACACTTGGCCCGTTCTGCTGGTGTGATCGTAAGACGATCAACATCCATAGCATTGGGATCCCTGCGGCTATTAGAGTTTCCACCAAAGGATACCTGCGGTCCTCTTCTAAGGTTTCGGATTCTCCTGAGCCCTCCCTCGATTTCGGAGGCTTTGGAGTAGATCTCTTCCATACTCTTGGCGTTTTTGA
>QFEF01001874.1:0-12344 GCA_003316035.1 Neoboletus subvelutipes
CTAACACCACCTCACTTCGTTGTCCTTACCTGCACTTGGCCTGCATCGTCTTTCGTGCCCGCTGAGTTGCTCACAATGAGGACGTTTCCCTCGCCAAATACACCCCGGCATTCATTCCAGGCATCCTGTCGTCAACTATGAGTGACTAGTGACTCTCAGCATCCATCTTCGGTACGACACACCTCGAGTTGCGGGACGAGCCGGTCTTTGTATGGCATCGTCTACACATGCCAGGTCAAACATGCGTCGAGGTTAGGACTACGAAGTGACTTGCCAAACAATTGTCTTTGTCAAAAATTGCACCACGGTACCCAGCCTTCCGAAGCGCTAAAAAGTCCAACTGGCGAATGTCTTTGCTGCAGCAAAAGGACATCATCGGTCAATGCGAGACACTCGGCATATTGGTCTGACCTCTGACTATGACATGAGGGACAACGATGCGGGGATTCCAGATGAGCTGAAAAGGTGCGAGCAGACTAGGAATGTTCAACGGCATTTCTGGTTGACCCAATTCGTCAGAGGAATATTTGGAACGTCTGAATCCTGCACAGCCATCACATATGTAAAGGAATGCGACGCCACCAAACACCCCTTTTCCACCAACTTGCACGATGGTGCAGACAAGATCAGCTACAAAAACAATCCAGTCGGCGAACGCTCACAGCATCGACGCAAAAGAATCTACCGTCCAAAATTCTCTAGGAAATAGGGCCCCACCACTAGCCAAGAAACCTCGACGACGGGGTATGGCGGTTCCCAAGAGGCTGCGTCGTGAAAAGCCTGGTGAACTATGCCAACTGAACCTCGACGTGCTATTCCTCGTATATGTTTCCCTTCTCTTTTTTTCGACCCCCGCTTACGAATGACGAATGGAATGTTCACAGATTGCCGCATACATCTATCCTATCGACCTCCTCAGCCTCGCACGCACGTGCAAATCACTTCGTGTTATTCTGATGCACAAATCTTCGGCGTTCGTCTGGAACTGCGCCCGTCGTCAGGTCAATGGCCTGCCTGCCTGTCCAGCCGACTTGACCTAACCAGAGTACGCTAATCTCGTCTTTTACGCTCGCTGACACGTACGTACAGACTCTACTGGCGGGCTGGAACACTCTGAGATGTCGCACAGGGCTGTGAAAAACACGCCAAGACTGTTTTCTGGCAAATGCGCCGCAGGTATTGTCTAGACTGTAAAGTTGGACGGTAAGAATCCACGGATGGTTCACTAAAGAATGACTTCACAAGCCAAATCAGGCTTAGCTATCTTTTTTCGTGCCCTGAGGTCATTCGCGAGAACAACGTGTTAGCCGTAGCACACCTCACGATTGAAAAAGGTACGTACCACGGGTATTCGAGACATCACGCTGCTTGACCACACCGCAGAAACAGGATCGTGGGTTGACAGAGAGCAGATGGACTCGTTTATGAACCAGTATAAACGCTCCTCCGACAAGGAGCAGTTTTTAAGCGACAGAAAGGGACAGCTTGTCGCTATACGTAATGTTAGATTGATATCCGTTCTCTTTATCCCGTCTCTCTGATTAGTTGTACAGCACTCGAATGTGAAGCCTGGGAGCGAAAATGGACAGCAGAACGCCAAGACGAACTGAAAATGTGTCGGCAAGAGCGAGCCGCAAGGTTGGACATCTTTCTTTTCAGTGGTGATGTTTATCTCGATCTGGTACAGCATTTTCGAGCGTCTCAAGCAGTACGGTTATGATCAAGAGGTTGTCCATTTTAGGCGCGATGAAATTCAAAGCACCCGGAAATCCCTTTTCAGGGCATCCAAACCACCCACGGACAAAGGCAAAGGTTAGCTTTCATCGCATGAGATATACTCGAGTTAGCGCCAATTCTTGATATGTTAGAATGGCACTAAATTTGGCCCGAGAGGCCCAGCGCCATGGGTAACTTTCGATCTCGACGATCATTGAACATGTACCGCCTTCATTGGTGTCTAAATATACTCTCTACGTGATGTCTCCATCACCGAACCCGCCAGCTTTCGACCTTCTTCCACATGTCACTGACGTTGCTCGTTTCCCCCCTTTTCGAGATATCATCTGGGCTCCGGATGGGGCTTATCATAAATGGGGCTACTCGAATTTGCGTTCGCACACGTCCCTGCACTAGTTGACGACTGGTGGAAGAAACTCGAGTTGAACTTGCTGAATCGGTTAGGATTCCCTCTCATCTATCCGTACAAAGCACTTCAGGGATGGCATCAAACAGTATTAAAACGCGTACGGAATCGTCCCAGCAGCCACAGACAAATTACTTTTGGCCTGTGCATTGTACCACTGTAGAGGTTGCGAAGTCACTCTCACTCATTCCAAAGTGTTCTCGGTGGCCACGTGTCATCATACTCAACCAACTTACAGTGAGTCAGATGATTCAGAACACGCCGGGCCAATCTGGGACCAATTTGCCATTTCCTTTATGGAGGAAGCTCTATATGTCGTCCATGCATGCGGGCTGGATCCAAACGTGGCCACGGTAGAGGATATGGACCGCCGAAATGATGTACGTGTTGCCAGAATCCGTGTATCATGAATTGGAGGGATGCGGTGTGTTTTCCTTTTTTTTTTTTTTGAATAGAGTGATCTGCAAGTCTGATGGGTTCTGGGGTTCCACAATGGCGGATTTTTAGTGCGAAGTACATGCGGCAAACACTCGGTGGCGGGCCGTCGTCAAACTAATCATCTGAGCAACAGAATTATTTGGCCATGTCTCAACTCTTCTTTTCTGGGGTTTCACAAGCTTCTGGTCATTTCTGGCACATCTGAACGATTGACTTACTCTTTTTCAATCTCGAACGACACCCTCGGTGCCTTGTTCATTGGTTACAGTGCAAATACCGCTTATGTCTACAAGATGGTCATGACTTGCCCAGATGGCATGCGATTTCACGTCTAATCGTATTAGGTCGTGTTACCAAGAGAATGGGGATTCGTTGTATAGCTCTTCTTCTTCGTATCTTCCTAGTCGTCCTTTATGTAACTCAGGCAGGCAGGCGCTGACTCGTCTCCCTAAAACTTGGAGATCAGAAGACAGTCGTCCTGATAATAGTACGAAGGACATTGATCATACGGACATGAAGGTGGCTGTGCGCCCCACTCAGTGGCATCCACTGTTGTTGCGAACGATATCCACTAGCACTCTTCGTGCAGAGGGCCCGGAAAACATGGATCACAAAAGAATAGATGACGATGGAGACTGGGGAGCCCAGGATAGAAGAGACTCCGCCGCCGTTACTAGTACGACTAGGAATGCGAATGCTTGTAGTGCTGTGCTACTACATGTATGAATCTGTCGATGACAGCCGCTGAATGCCCCATACCCCCCCCCCTCAACACAGACATAAAACCTCGGGATCAAAAGACAGTCGTTCTGATCATACAAGGACGCTCATGATAGCAATCTAGTTTAAATTCATCGCCATTTGCTGTCTCAGCATACACAGGAGATATCATTCGCACAGTAGTACGTGCTCAACCATGCGGGACTTTGCTATTATATTGCATCAGTTGACCTTGCCCGATTTGCCTCTTTTCGGGAGATCATCAAGGCTCCCAAGGAACTCAAACGAACGGACATTTTGTTTATTCAACGGGGGTAAAATCTTGTTAGTGATCAGGGGATGGAATGAGAGAAAATGTGTTTTTTGGACAGATATGCACAGTCAGCGAGTGAGCGAAGACGACCGAAACGGGTACATAAACACCCCTGGGAAACTAGTACCCGCATAGTTGGGGCCAGTATGCCTTGTGCCATCCTCGCCAACTTTCAACTAGCATGGTCCGAGTGTCTTCAAAAAGGCGGTACAGTAGAAAACTAAAGCCAGACGCATTTTTCCAACTAAACTTCGATGTGTTGTTTCTCGTACGTGGATTCCTGTGACTCGTCTGTTTATTGATGAATACAACGGCAATTAGATCGTGGAATATCTTCATCCAAAGGACGTTCTGAATCTTTCCCGCACATGCAAGTCTCTCCGGGAGTTTCTGATGGACGAATCCTCGGCGTTCATCTGGAAGACTGCTCGCTATCAAGTAGATGGCCTGCCTGACTGTCCAGCCGACTTGACTGAGCCGGAATATGCCGATCTTGTGTTTGACGCTCATTGTCACGTAGGTACTGATCGTCTGACAGATCCACATGCATTGAGACGCAGCACAGGGTTGTGGATGGTCAGCGAGAAAAGTGCTCTGGTACATACGCCGCAGGTACTGTCAAGACTGCAAATCGGAACGGTATGGTTTCGTGGACATCCTAGCGTAGGCCTTAATTCACAGACACAACCAGCCTTATTGATCTTTCTTCCTGCGATGAGATCATCCGCGAAAACGAGGTCTTAAACTCGGAGGAGCTCACAATAGAAAAAAGTCTGTGGAATTGTGATTCTTGAGACCATCCTGCTGGATTATATTTACAGATGAAGCAACATGGGTTGACATTGAGCAGATGGAGTCATTTTTGGACGAGTATGACCAGTCCTCTGACAAGAAACAGTTCTTGCATAACAGGAAGAAGGAGTGTTCTGCTATATACTCTGTCTGTCGGATCCCCTCTCTTTCTAATTACCTGTCTGATGTATTGAACAGCACGCTCTTGCGTGTGAATCTTGGCAGTACGAGCGAGAGCGAGTACGCAGAAAGAACGTGGCACTGCGTCGGCAGGAACGGCAGGAACGGTTAGTTATTCCGCTTTATAACCATAGCTTTGACACATAGGCAGGTGCAGAATCTTCGAGCGCCTCAAGAAACACGGGTATGGGCTAGAAATCGAGCATCTTGGACAACCTCACGTCCGAGATTCTAACAAATTCGCTTTCAGGACGTCAAAGCCCCTCACAGACAAAGGTCAGCTTGTACGAAATCAGCTAACTTCGCACGGGAACTGATTGTTGATACAATAGAGTGGGATAACATGTGGCCTGAGTGGCTTAAAATCATGGAAAATTTCCGTTCCCAACGGTTACAGAAGGTTGTTTACCAACCACGTCAACATTCATTGGTTACCGAATACAAAACTTATGTGACGCGCCCGTCACCGGATACTCCAGCCTTTGACCTTCTTCCACACTTTGCCGACGTCGCTCGTTTCCCACCTTTCCGAGATATCATCAGGGCTCCAGAAGGAACACATATGAATGATCAACAATCTTCTGCTGCATTCGCACAGCTACCTGCATTGGTCGACGAGTGGAGGAAGAAGCTCGACGTTGAAATTGCTGCACTGGTCAAGATTCCTTCTTGCCTATCTTCAGGAGACGTCACCACTGGTCGGGTTGTGGCATCCAGTAGTATAACATCCACAGAATCATCGCAAACGAACACAGACAAACTGCACCTGGCTTGTGCATTATTCTGCAGTGGCACAGTTGCTTTTACTCATCCCCAGGCGTTCGAGGTTTCCATGCGTGGCCGTTGTTTCCGCAATGATACTGAAGACGATTCGGAACGTGCTGAGTCTATCAAGGACCGATTCTCCATTTGGTTTGTAAAAGTAGCTCCATACATCATCCATGCATGTGGGCTGGACCCAAATGTGGCCACGGCGGAAGATATGGACCGCCGGAACGCTCGACTGAGGTGTCTGCTCTGTGCTGATTCAGACTCCCCCAGTATTGTCATGAACTGGAGGAATGCAGTACGTCTTCCTGTTAACTGAGAGGCATAATTCACGAGGCTGAGCATCGAATGTTGAATGATAGATCTGGCATGCTATCAGTAATCGTTACCATGCTAATCGTCTTCAAGCCAGGCGAGCAGCACCTTCTCACGCGCTGTCCTGGCAGCTTGTCAGCGACGAGCACATGGATGCAATCCAAGCTGTCGAGCACTCCATCGAGAAATCACCACCATTCTATACGCGTTGCCTTTTATGTCTGCCCTCCGTAGGAGGTGCATTGGGGCGTGATGATCGTGTGGAACACTTCATCCTCTGGTAAGCATTTACGTTGCTCCCATGAACAGCAGCCAAGTTGTACTAAATACGGAAAACGCAGTCACAACATTGAAAAAGAGGAAATTAAACAAGGAGTTCACTATATGCCTTTGGGCATATCCGATTCTCCTCCGGTGGCGGAGATGGTCGAAGAAGGGGAGCAAGTGACGTTCAGGGTGTCTCCAAACTCTGGATGCGTGCGTGTCCTTACTGCGTACTTCCCACGGTATGACGTGTAGGAAACGTTGATGAATTGTTCAAACCATTTGTTGTACGATACGTACTTGTATCCAATATCAAAAATCGTCGACATTGATGACGACTTTGATTTTGACCGTGCCGCCGTCTGCATCTAGAGAAAGCGACGTGCCACCTTCTCAGCAATGTGTGGCAGGATGCTCGCAGAGCGTGTGGCTTCCTTCGCCTGCACAACCAACGTCTAGCTTCGGCTTTCTATTACCACCATGTCCTCAGCCTTCTGCGACCTCTTCGGCCGCCTAGTAGACGAACCCTACGCGATCGCGTAGGGTTGTGCAAACGAACGGTGTGTTGTTTAGCTGACTGCGGGGGTGAGCGAAAGTGTCGGGAATGATCAATGAGGTGAAAGCAGGCAAGACAAACGTAGAGAGAACTCACCGGTGGCACCTGCGACCTTGCCACCCAAGCATGACCTTGGCTCTGACCCAAACCATCAGTTCATCGTGGGGTCAGGACATAATATACACCCATGCAACTTGGGATACAGTATCCGATAGAACAATGTACCCACTGCCCTTGATCGGAAAACGAAGCATCAAGAATCGGGCACATGTGAACTCGAATTCGATGTAGAGTTGCAGCGAAACCCGTGCCTGGAACGCAAGATGGTACGTGCATTAAGTACCAATCCGTGTACTTCGTGTGCCCGTTTTCACCAGCTTCAACATTCGTGCAGATGAAAACAGCTACGGAAAGAATCAGGTTACTGGGTCAAGTCCATGGGAGGAATGGAGTGCTATTTACTAGACAGTACATACCGTTGATCTTGTCCTAGGTTATAGCACCAAGCAGTCTATCGAGAAAAAATATCTGATGATATGCGCTTTCCTTTATGCCGGTGCATTGTGTGGTGATCGCATCATTTATC
This sequence comes from Neoboletus subvelutipes, assembly GCA_003316035.1. NCBI lineage: Eukaryota > Fungi > Basidiomycota > Agaricomycetes > Boletales > Boletaceae > Neoboletus > Neoboletus subvelutipes. The sequence goes on from QFEF01001874.1 coordinate 7,076, forward strand.
ACTTTGTCTGCTGAACACTTACATCGCTACCTTCGTGGGTAGAGGCTGACACCAACCACGAAAAACGAAGCACAGTTACAACTTACACTATTGAGGAATACGGAACTGATCGAGGAGTGCAGTGCTTCTGAGGAAAAAGTGACTTTTAGTGTGGCGGTGTCCAAAATGATATCACGTGACTCTGTACTCTCAGTTGGCTACGCAGTGCACGACGACGACGACGAGCTACGTTTCTGCCATCAAGTTCCAACCATGGACGACGACTTTGACTTTGACCGTGCTGCGTCTGCTTTCCCAGACATATCTCTCGATGGAACAGGCGACCTGCCCTCCTTCCCAGCCGTACCCGCCCCAGCTCCACCTTCTGCTTTCTCCTTCGACAACTTTGGAAGCCCACCGCGGCAGAGCTTCACTGACGTCAAGGTGACAGGCGACGAGGAAATAGAAAAGTTCGAGGATCAGTTCCCTGAGCTCGATGTTGGCCATGTACGTCTTTTCTTCTGATCGCACGATGCGGTGCGAGGGTTACTGTCAAATGGGTGCTGATGTATAGGACGTTTGTAGAGCGTGTCGCCTCCACCTGCGCAGCCTACGTTTGGAACCGTCCCTCCGTTCGCACCGCGCCCTCAGCCTTCCGCGTTCTCGTCGACGCCCATTCTTAACCAACAGATCCAGGAAGACGAACCCGAAGTAATCAGGTAAGTAAGGCAGCGCACAGTCCCAAAGCTTTGTACCTCCACGGGCACATACTCAATCACGCGCTTTGGAACAGGGAATGGCGCGAGAAACAAGCAGAGGAGATCAGGCAGCGAGACGAGGCGAGTAAAGCAAAACGTCAGGAGACCATCTCCAAGGCAGAGGCTGCCATCGATCAATTCTACGAAGAGTACACTGCCAAAAAGGAGCGATCGATTCGGGAAAACAAGTACATCCTTTTTTGTTGTCTCGCCAGATGAATCGCTGATGCATATGCTAATAACAATAGAGACCAAGAGGCGGATTACCTCGAAAACCTTCAATCGTCGCTCGCAAAAGGGACCACTTGGGAGCGAATCTGTAACATCATTGAACTCCAGAACTCGCAAAGCAAAACTATTGCCCGTACTGGTGCCGGAACCACCGACCTCAATCGTTTCAAGGAGGTATTGTTGAGATTGAAGCGGGAGGGAGATGCTGCACCAGGAGCGGCGGGATATTAGGATACGCGTACACCCACATCATAATTGCCCTGCAGACCATGGTCACTTGGACTACACGTAGTCGCCCAGTCATAGTTTCGAAGTACGCCCGGAAGAGAGATGGGCCTCTACCCAAGCGATACACTCTTCGTTCAACTTCTCTTTTACTCCGTCAGGTTCGTTGTGCAACTCGTGAAACCCGTTCTTTATAGAAGTAGGTGAGATTTATCACGGCGTACAAAAAGGATCATACCATGTACGGCGAGAACGTCCTGTCTTCCGCCGAAAGCAGTCCATGGAATTTCTCCGTGGCCTTGAACGACGTTACCTAAAAGGATGTCAATGGTCACGAGTTGGAAACGGACAAACACCTAAATCTACCTTGTCTTCTGTGCCGTGGAGAAGCAAAACCTGACCTAGACTCAGTACAGAATTGAGAACACAAACGGAAAGTACGGACGGGTAACTGTTTCGGCCACCGTTCATAGTCCTTGGTTAGAAGCCCTTCCCCCTGAAAATAGTTGGTGTCAAACAGCCAAAGTCGATATCAACGAGAGACTCCTACACCGTCCAACATGTCACTCAATCCTCGGAGGGAACCATATAGTTTGATGAGGGGGTCTGTCACGTACGCTTCGTTGGCCGCATCATCATGGGATAAATCCTGCGCTTCTCAATCCTGGTGCACATGTTAACCACACGTAATGGCTTACCTTGGCGGTCACCGGGGCAGGAATCAAGAGGGAAGGAGCGACTCGGCTTGCTTTGCCGCCAATCCAACGCGCGGCTTTACCAGCGGGCTTGGCCTGTAAAATGAGCGGGCTGGCAGAGATGACCCCGGCGATGCTTAATACACCCTCCTTGGACGGAGGCGCCTGAGTGCGAGTAGGAAATGCGAGGACCAACGCGCCACCCTAATGTCCACATGTTTGCTCGTCGAGTAGAGGGGGGAGAACGCGAGACCTACCATAGAATGACCGTACAAAAACACAGGCACGCCAGTGAACTGCTGCTTGACGTGCTGAACGGCCCATTCGATGTCCTCAAGCTGCTCCTTCCAGCTGGTCTTTGCGTACGCGCTGTCCTTGCTCTTGTTCTGTTCGTCCTGTGCGGTCCTCCCAAAACCACGCTGGTCGTAGGTAAAAACGGCAATCCCGCGTGAAGACCAAGTTGGAAAGACATGCTCATAGCGCGCGATATGTTCTGCGAAACCGTGGACGAACACGAGCGCGGCTTTAGCGGGAGACGAGGGACAGTATGTCCGGGTGAAGAATTGAGTTCCCTGAGGGCCGCTGAGCCAGGATTCCGTGAACGCTGATTCAGTCATGGTTCGTTAATTGATTTGCCAGTGGCCTTGGTGAGAGAATGGGTGTGAGAGAATACAATGAGACCCAGTCGCCTGGACCACTGACCCGGAGGAGAGTGGATCAACTTGCGCAACTTGGACAATGATGAATCGGGTAGCGGCGCGCGGAGGCGCCAAAGTCCCCGACTCCGAATCTCACACGGGCAGGGGGACTCACTTTGGATTATGTAACAATTTCTCGCATAAGCAATGAATAATTAATAGTCTCGGTTCCATCTGTAGTGGTGACGGGCGGAGTTCGAAATGCAATATGCAATATGCGGGATACGTCGTTGACGACTTAAGGCCTCGCTTGCGTACACGAGCTAGGCTATATTTCTGTTAATGCAAGACTATTGCTACCCTGACCGCCTGATCGCAAGGATGAGCAGCCGTGTGGTTTTGCGTAGGATTTCAGTCACTAAAGGAGGTAATCGGATAGCTCCGGATCGAAATTCATCACACATATATCCATGTTTGTTGTTATTTTGAATCTGAACCGGTTGTGGTCACGTGATATCAATACTTTATTGAGGCTCGCATTTGTCTTGGACTCGTCAAGTAACGCAAATCGTAGCTCTCGATGGCGAGCCTGTGTCGGTGGTCGTCGGTCTACCTCTCTAGCACCGCTCGTTTTCAATCACTGAGGTCCCCACTTGCCGGGTGCTGTCGCGGGCTGCCTCACGGTCGTCAAATGTCGCTATTCAGCAGAATAAAGCGAGCATTCAAGACCCCCGAGTCTGAGATGCTCGATAAAATCACCACCGTGCCATTTTACGAGTTCTCTAACCCCCCTCTGCCGATACAATTAAACTGGCTGTTCCTCTTTCTGGATGCGGTTTTCACGTTCGTGCTTTCTCTTACTCGCGTGTCGGAGCTCATTTCATACACAGAGGTGCAGGCGCCGCTTTGGCCTGGCGGTACTGGACATACGAAGTCCCTAGTGACGAGGAAGGAGCGCCTTTAAAACAAGAACTTCGACCTGCTAACCAACGACTCGCACTCGCGTGCTTCCATATCGGTATCGGATCCGTCGTCGCCCTACGACTCATAAACGTGAGACGGTCGCATGTTCGGAAGCTCTGGTTATTCCCTGGATCCGTCCCAGGAAGCTATCGTCGGGCGACAGCGTTACCTTCCTTGGACACGATCGTGGTAGAGAATTACTCGTTGTTTAACCCCCGGGTGGAGTTTACGCTGGAACGAAACGCGTATCGATTTACTGGGCATAAGCAGGATGCTATCTTGCGGCTAACACCCCCAGGTGGGCGGGAAGATGGATTCGTTCTGCTCACTGAAGGAGTTCAGATTGATGGAAAACCCGTCCCCCGAGGTGAAGCACTTCGAGAGATTTTGAATCCATTCCAACAGTCTAAAGCCACCACTGGTAACACCTCCACGAAGACGAAAGCTCATGTGAGTTTGAGTCCGTTCATTGATTGTTACCAGATTGACTGTGTCAAAGTCGAAGAAAAAGAAACGATCATCGATATCTGCCACTGCCAGCTGATGTGGGATAATGGTCGTTCTTGTAGATTTGTTAAGGTTGCTTGTATTCTTACAATCTGGAATCGGCCTAGAGTCCATTCTGAACAGTAATGATACATCGTCGAGAAAACGCACGCGGTGGATGGGCCCGTTAGGCTATCGGCCCGAGGGTTCCGTTCGTCCTCCCACACTCAGCTGTTTCCTTTATTTTCGTTACGTTCGGCTATGCGCATACCATACCTGCCTCACATCTTGTACTCTACTGCTCTGACCTCCGTGTCGATCCATCTATTCTGGCAAAGAACTGTTGAAAAGGAAGACCGCGATCGTTATCATGCACAAGTGTCAATCCTAGAAGACCTCGCCCAGCAGCTTCGTTCAGGCGCGCCGATCACTGACGAGGAAATAACCAGACTCAAAAACCTCGCTCGAGTACACGGCCAAGGCGAGGGGCAGGAACAGTCTACTGAAGCAATACGGTGGTCGGAAGTGGTTTGGGGCAGAAAAGCGGCAGACAGTGTCCAGAAAGATGAGTGAGCGCGAGGAGAGTTGGGAATAGGTGTGTGTTACAACTCTGCATACGGACACATCACCTAGCGTTTGTTCACTCTTTAGTTCGTGGAGAGCTCGTGAAAATAGTCGATGTTGCGTTACGCGTCATAGAACGGTTCCCAGTGGCACCATGTCCGCGCTGCACGATACGCCAGATCTCGCGAGTTATTTTTCTGGTGCACCAGTGCTCGCCTATGTGAGTCCCCCCTGTACAGGTCTTGCACGTTGAATTGAATAGCACCCAAAGTTACATACACATGATAGCGATCAATACCATACAAGTGATGAGAAAATAAACATCAGCTTTCCAGAGCGGAGCCAAGTAAGCCAAAGGCACGCGGATTAGGTGTCCCACTATGCAACAGCATCAGTGAGGGAGTGACGGGGGATTGAGCTGACTCGAACATACAAAAATGCCGCGAGAGTGCTGCGATGGTTTCTGCTCCACCTTCTTCTCCGCCTTCTCCTTCGCTTTGTCTTTCTTCGCCTTTTCCGCCCTCTCCTTTTCTTCTTTCTCCTTTTCTTGTCTTGCCTTTTCCTGTTTCTCCTTCTCCTCCCTCTCCTTGTCTTGTGATGCCTTCAGGGCCTTTGCCTCGTCGCTCGTTTGTTCCTTCGCCTTCTCGCGTGCGTTCTTGCCCTCGACTTCCTTCCCCTTCGCCTTCTCTCGGCTTTCCTCGCTGCCTGTCTAGGGGGGGTTGTTCTATGG
>QFEF01001878.1:0-11116 GCA_003316035.1 Neoboletus subvelutipes
TTGCCCAATATCCACCATCACTCTCACCCATGACTGACCCCTGAAGATAGAGGTCTTGCCCATGACCTCTCCATAGCCAACTCCTCTATAGTGTCCAGAGGGAGTCCACTCTTGCCTGTACTGTGGCTTTGCCGAGAAGTACCACAACTGATGCACTTACTTCCACTGCTTGACCAGAAGGTCAACTTGATCAGAGGATCACTGGACGGTAGCAAAGACTTCAGTCGTCTGCATATGCATCACTTGTTACACTGGTCGTAACAGAATGCACATAAAGAAGCTGAAGCTGCACACACTCTGGCCTAATTACGAATGAAGGAGAGAGTTCACTCCAAATTCAAACCTTGGAAAGTTGGAGATGAGGTCTGGCTAGATGCCAAAAACCTCAAAACCAGAAACTCTTCATGAAAACTCTCCTAAACAAATCAGCCCATTCAAAATCTCTGAAGTAGTCTCCCCAGTAGCATTCCAGATAACCCTACCAAAACAGTGGAAGATCCACAATGTATTCCACACCTCACTCCTTTTATCCTACCAGGAAACTCCCAAACATGGTCCGAATGTCAATAAACCCCCACCAGAGTTAATAGGCAGGGAAGAAGAATACGAAATGGAGCAAATTACCAACCATCGTGGAACCAAAATCAGAGGCAATATCTTGTACACTGGAAAGGGTATTCAGATGCAGAAGACACTTGGGAACCTGAAAGAAATTTTGGGAATGCTCAGGAACTCTTGAAAGAGTATAAGAGATGGAAATCCCTCTGAACTCCTCTCTTCCCCAAACCCCATGTCATACAACTTTGCCAATGGTACCGCTCCCCTCTGCACTTGTATTAACCATCTCCCCACTATCGCCCACCATGCCCTTTATGTCACTACTCTCTGAAACCAAAATGCTACTGACATCTTTGAAAGAACCCCCCTTTTCTCCGAGAACACTACCCTCGTCCTTCTTGTTAAGCTCTACCAAGTCTATAGTACCATTCAGTCCCTTTTCACCAGGGCCACCTGGTGCACAGCAGGTCCCCATGTCTTTGCCAACTCCCCTAGATACACTGCCCAGAACAATGTTGCAGTCAACGCCTTCCAACAGACCATTACAGAAGTGTGGAACCTCATCCTGGACCTCCTCGAAGAGGAGGGCTTTGACAGTATCCTCACCCTACTCCCCAACCCAATCCTCGCAGATGCCCTCTACCTTGTTCTCCTTCTCCTATCTGCCGATGAACAAGAGGAGTACTTCTCTCCCAACCTCCATCCCACGGACTTCTCCAGACAAAATGGACGACTCAGATGGAGTTCCATCCTTCCCATCCAGGGAACAGTTGAGGAGTACGAGTCCAATGGATCTGACTCTGACTTGTCTGAGGAATGAGGAGATGGAGATACCATCATGGCAACCACCCTGACCACCCCCATATCACCAGAATCCTCCCCCTGTTTTCCCACTCTCTGCAGACAGCAGAATTTCCTTTTCACCACTGGGATGCCACACATCCCCCACCTTAATCTATCCGCCACCTTGGGAAGTTCCCCAAACCACCTTCTCCCCAGAATATCTGAGGACTCTCCAACCATGCCTGCTCTCGACCCCATTACCCCAGATAACTCCCCTTCCCCAGTGGGTAACAGTCCCCATCTGTTACAAGTATAACAGATACCCTCACTTTTCTTTCTCCCCTTGAGTCCCCTGAACTCTTGGTCTGCAACATTATCTCTCAAGAAGTCTGGGATGACATCCTTCCCAACCTTGACATTCCACAAGCCTTGTGGGACAAGGTATTTTGTACAGAACTCTTCAAGGACTAAGTGGATTCCACCACCCATATTTCTTCTGCAGTCTCTTTTCATCTCGGACCTTATTATTTTTGGGACCTTCAATCTCCTAAATCAAATTCTCTCGTATTTGACTTGTGATCCTATAACCATTCCCACTCTTCATCTTGTATGCTTTTCATTCCAGTCTCTTTCCATTTCGGTACCTTTACTACTGCATCTGCAGTTTATTTTAGTCCGGTATCAATACGACTATGCCTGCAGTCTATTTGATCTCATATCCTTTCATTCCAGTACCTTTCCATTTCTGGTGACAACTCTATTTCTAGACCTGCCCTAAAGGGGCTTAGTATAAATAGCACGATCGCTGCTCATGTAACTCTAACTTTGATCTACACAATTTTACATGGAATTTGAAGCTCTTCATAGAAGCACCAGATCTTGATCTTCTGTCAATCAGAAGCTTGGTCTAGGAACTGAGAAACTTCAGAGGAAGGGATCTCCACTTGTCTATGGATCAGAGGATCCCCTGTTCCAGGCTATCGCCCACAGCCTGAGGTCATGACTCTTGTCTACAAGTCACCACACACAAATAGAGGCCTTGCCCATGACCTCTTCATAGCCAACTCCTTCATCTGTGCTTGGAGGGAGCCTGCTCATCTTTGTACTGTGGCTTTGCCAAGGGGTACCACAATCATCACACACCACAACCAGAAGGTCATCTGCCGATCAGAGGATCACTAATGGTAGCGAAGACTTCAGTCTTCCATGTACATGTTATTTGTTACACTGGTTGTAACACCATCCCATATTGGCACTTGCCAATACCATATCCCATCAATACCCCCCTCACATCCAATTTGGGGGAGTTACCTGCTTCCAATGTCGAGAGCTGGGACACATCCATCCACACTGCCTCCATTACATCTGCCCCTTCTGTTGGACTACCGCCCCCAGACATTCTCAATATCGATGTCCTTCGGCCCACTGCGGAAAATGCAATGCTCTCGGATACAGAGCATGGAATTGCACTGAGGATGACATTGATCCCTCCACTTGGGACCTCACCAACCACAACATCAATGAGGGAGATAGAGATAATTGAGCCAGTGGCTCAATGATACAATGGGGGTAATGTTACAAGTATAACGGACACCCCCACTTTTCTTTCTCCTGTTGGGTCCCCCAAACTCTTGGTCTGCAACAGTATCTCCCAAGAAGTCTGGGACAACATCCTTCCTGACCTTGATATTCCACAAGCCTTGTGGGACATGGTATTCCATACAGAACTCTTCAAGGACTAAGCAGATTCCACCACTTGTTACGACTGGTGTAACAAATAATGCATACACAGAAGACTGAGATCTTTGCTATGGGACAAGTCTACCTCTGTAGACACGGGCAACCTTCTTGGTCTGCAAGTGGATCACCTGATCGGTGAGCGGTGTGCAACAGTTGTGGTGACCTCAGCTGGTATGCTGTTCACAAGGCAATGAGCGGGCTCCCTCCAGGCATACAAGGAGTAGTTGGCTATGGACTGGTCGTGGGCAAGGCCAGTATCTGGGTGCAGCCTCTGGGCAATAGGCGGCGGTGATGGTGAGTGTTGGGCAATAGCTTACGAGCAGATCCTCTGATCAGTGACGAAAGTGGAGACACCCTCCTCAGAAGGTTCTCAGTTACTTGATTGAACTTCTGATTGACAGAAGATTGAGATCAAGATTTAGACAAAATGAAACACCAGTTTCTTCGACGCTGACACAGGCACTGACAGTGAAGACTTCGAATTCTACATAAGATTGCGTAGATCAAAGTTAGAGTTACATGGGTGGTGATTCTAGCTATTTATACTAAGCCCCTTTAGGGCTGGCTAATGATAGAATCTCTGCTCTAAAGTATAAAAGGTAATGACGTGTCGCATCCTGTGTGATATAAAAGGTTAATGGAAAAGATGCATCATGTCGCATATGATAAATAAGGAAAGACGTGAGACGCATCGCATGAGATATAAAAGGAAAGATGCGTCTTGAGATAATATGAAATGCGATACTGTGGGTGCAGCTCGACTAATCTAGTCAAATGAAATGAACTGAGGCCGGGGTTGTTACGGCTCGATCCGTGCACACGATAACTTTGATCAAGTTATCTTATCTTATCTTATCAAATATGATTAGATTGATTCTAATCTCTATACTGAAGATAGTTCCCTTCAGCTGGTTTGGCCCTCAGCGCCACTCATCACGTGACCTAGTGTCACATGACTTCCTCATCACGTGATTTGACATCACATGATACATCTCATAGTCTCGTGACTAGTATCACCTGACTCTAAACCCTAGATGTGATGACATCTCGATCATCAATCTTATACGCCACGATGCAAGACATCTACAACACATGTTGTACTCGTGTTAGACACACCCCCGTCCTCATGTTGTTTCCTCTTCATCTCCGTGCTGTGCACTTATTTATATTTAGTCACACACATGCCTAGAGCATGTTATTCATTTCCGTTCCTCATGTCTGGCACATGTTTAACTTCTCTTCCATTTCAGAAGCAGCGCTTCTAACACGCTCCTTCCTCATGTTTGATACATACCTTTCCCTCATGTATTTAATCACCGTCTCTACATCGGTAGATCCGTAGTACACATGTACATACATAGAGATGATATATAAGACCCAGAGACTTGACCGGGTTATCCCCAGTCTAGTTCTCTTGGATATTCCCTTACAACCAGAGATCCACTCAGGAGCTTCTTAGCTCAACAATCACTTTACCTTGAGTCTTGGACCTTGTCATTCCTCGCTCACCCTCCTCTTCTTCGAATAGTTAAGATCATAGCTCGGCGTCCCCAAGACAGACATAGATAGTTGTTTGGGTCGTTTCAGGGGTGAGTCATGATAGAAGGAATACGAGTCATATGTGAGAGAATATGACTTAGGAGATTAATAGGTCTGCAGTAGGAAATGGAAAGGGGTCTGAGAGGAGCTAGTCCTCGAAGAGCGCAGTGGTGAAGAACTCATCCCATACCTCTGGGGGTATGTCTAGGTCAGGAAGGATGTCCTCCCAGAGTGAGTCCAGTACGGGAGTGGATACTGATAGGTCGGGTGAGCTCATAGGAGAGAGAAAAATATCCCCCCCTAGGACACTTGTAACACCACTCGTATTTCTTCCATGGTCTCTTTTCATCTTGGCCCTTATTATTTCAGATCTTCAATCTCCTAAGTCAAATTCTCTCGTATTTGACTTGTGATTCTATAACCATCTCCACTCTTCATTTTGTATGCTTTTCATTCTGGCCTCTTTCCATTTTGGTATCTTTACAACTGCATCCACAGTTTATTTTAGTCCAGTATCAATACGACTGCGCCTGCAGTCTATTTGATCTCATATCCTTTCATTCTGGTACTTTTCCATTCCTAGCAGCAACTCTATTTCCAGACCTGCCCTAACAGGGCTTAGTATAAATAGCACGATCACCACCCATGTAACTTTAACTTTGATCTACACAATTTTATGTGGAATTTGAAGCTCATCACAGAAGCACTAGATTTTGATCTTCTGTCAATCAGAAGTTCAATCTGGGAACTGAGAACCTTCAGAAGAAGGTGTCTCCACTTGTCTACAGAACAGAGGATCCCTTGTTCCGGGCTATCATCCACAACCCTAGGCTGTGACTCTCATCCACAAGTCACCACACTCTGAAAGAGGTCTTGCCCATGACCTCTCCATAGCCAACTCCTCCATCTGTGCTTGGAGGGAGCCCACTCATCTTTGTACTGTGGCTTCACTGAGGGGTACCACAACCATCGCACACTACGACCAGAGGGTCATCAAATGATCAGAGGATCATCAACAGTAGCGAAGACTTCAGTCTTCCACATATGCATTATTTGTTACACCAGTTGTAACAGACCCCTAATCTAGATCTCCATATGTTCACCTTATGTTATTTCTTCTCTTTCATCTCCATGCTGTGTACACCCTTTCACATATGCACACACATGCTTGATACATGTTTGATCTTCCATTTCAGTGCCTCATGTCTAGCATATGTTACACTTCTCTTCCATTCTAGAGGCAGTGCTTCTACACATGTTCAACACACATCTTTGATTCTTTTCCATTGTGATGCCTGGCATATCACACATGTTTTATATGATTTCCTCATGTTAACCATGAGTTACTCCTATTTAGTGTAGCATCTATAGATTAGATCACAACACATGTAAATTATATAGATCATATATAAAGACCAAGAGCCTAGCACTGGATCCCCAGTCTAGTTCTCTTGGAGTTTTTCCCTTCAACAAGAGATCCACTCAATGAGGTTATTAAGCCACAAATCACTTTTACCTAGAGTCTTGGTATTTGTCACACCTCACTCACTTCCTCATCTTCGATTAGTCAGATCATAGCTCAGCATCCCCAAGATGATTATAGTAGTTGTTGGGTCGTTTCATGTGATCAGAATGGTGCAGTGGCCAAGCCAGCTGAAGTGAACTATCTTCAAAATATGATTAGATTTTGATCTAATTGGATCAGATAAGATAAGATAAGATATCTTTGATAAAAGTTATTGTGTGTAGGCATTGAGCTGTAATAGACTGGGCTAAGAGAACCATCTCCATTGATGAATCTCTTGACTAATTGAAAGACCTTTACTCCTCCTTCGCTATTGATACTTCCTGACATAACTCCTTCTTCCAAAAACCTACCTACTGTCCTCCTAAGCATATCCTAGTTAACTCAGTCGATGATGCCCAACTCTATGACTATAATCACTGGAATACTGAACAACAAAACCTTGCCAAAGCCAATGAGAACAGGGTTCTTCATTGCATCATCCAATGTGGATCTTGATTCATCCCTTGCAGCTCTCCTGTAATCATTAAACTCACCACTGCCACTGAATTAGCTATGGCTGCTGAGAAGGCTAAACCTAAAGCCACCCTTCCCCCTGAATATGCTGAATTGGCATCAGTATTCTCCAAACAAGCTGCTGACCATGTACTCCCATTACAACCTTATAACCACGAGATCAATCTAGACAAATCCTTTGTTCTGAAAGTTGGAAAGATATACCCCCTCTCCCCTGATGAATGAACTGTGACCAAAGCATTCCTTGAGGAAAATCTTAAGAGTGGCATGATCCAGCCTTCTAACTCTCCACAAGCCTCACCATTCTTCTTTGTCAAAAAGAAGGATGGTGGTCTTCAACCCTGCCAAGACTACCAATACATTAATGAACATATGGTCTGAGATACCTACTATTACAAATGTAATGGACACCTCCACTTTTCTCTCTCCCATAGTGTCTCCAGACCTCTGTGCTGTAGATCATCCTGCTCAGGACATCTGGGCAGATATTCTCCCAGATATCAAAGTTCCTCAATTCCTATGGGATGAGGTATTCAACTCCTCACTCTTTCAGGAGTAACCAATTCTATAGACTTCTGGCATTCATCTCATGACCCTTGGCAGTCTCTTTCTATCTTGCCCTCTTTTCATTTCAGGCCCATTCAGATCTTTTCACTCCTAAGTCAAATTCTCTCATATTTGACTTGTGTCCATTCACCATAGTTCATTTCAGTACCTTTCATCTTGGCCTCAGTCTGACTGTGGCCACAGTTCATTTCATCTTGTAACCTGTATGCCAGCACCATTAGTGGTGCCAATTTCCTGTCTACTTCTCCTGATTGGATCACTCAAAGTAGTCAGTCTCTCTATTTATAACTCCAGCCCTAAGGTGCCTAGTATAAATAGTTAGATCTCCACTTCATGTACTGTATTCTTAACCTTGATCTATGCAATCTTACATAGAGTTCAAGCTCCTTGCTGAAACACCTTGCTTCAACTTCTGTCAATTAGAAGCTTGGCTAGAAAACTGAGATCCTTCAGAGGAAGGAGTCTCCACTTTATTGCTAGATCAGAGAATCTGCCTGTCCAAGCTATCATCCACAGCTTGTTGTATCAACTCTTGTTCACAAGTTGTCACCCACCATGCTGGGGCCTTGTCCATGACTCCCCCATAGCCAACTCTCCTTTCTGTGCCTAGGAGGCGCCCACTTATATCTGTACTGAGGCAACCACCTAGGGGTACCACAACCATTGCACAGCAAGTGCCAATCAAAGGGTCTGCCTATATTGGATCAGAGGATCCCACTAAATATCTACAGAGGTAGAAGATAGTAGCCAAGGAACTTAGTTCTCAGTGTACACATTATTTGTTACACCAGTCATAACACCTACCCCCTACCCTTAATTCCTGATCTGATTGACAAACTCTGTGATGCCAAAATTTTCACTAAGTTCAATATATGATGGGGCTACAACAACATTCAAATTAAGGATGGACACCAATGGAAAGCAGCCTTCATCACACACAAAAGTCTCCTCAAACCTATAGTCATGTTCTTCAGACTAACCAATTCCCCTGCAACTTTCCAACACTTTATGAATGATTCATTCAGAGATATGATCACTGAGGGTTGGCTTGTGATTTACATGGACGACCTCCTGATCACCTCCCCTGACCATAAGATGCATGAAGAATGAACTTGACCTCCATCTCAAATTAAAAAAATGTATCTTTGCTGCTGAAGAAATAGATTACCTTGGAATGATACTTCACCCTGGACAGTTGTGATGGATCCCATCAAACTTGAGGGCATCGCTTTCTGGCCAACCCCATAGAAACTATGGAACATCTGCTGATTCCTAGGCTTTGCCCACTTTTATTGCAGATTCATTCTTGACTTTTCAAATGTCACTCACCCACTCCTTGATCTTACCAAGAAATCCCACATCTGGGAATGGACCCCTGCCTGTCATGTGTTCTTTGAAAAGTTGAAGGAACTTTTCTTATCCAAACTGGTCCTTGTTCTCCCAAATTTCACAGCACCTTTTGCCATCACTACTGATGCATCTAAATATGCATCTGGTGGCATCCTTCTCCAGGCAGACTCTAATGGAGAGTGGCATCCTTGCTGCTATCTTTCTCAATCATTTGGAGATGCGGAATGAAACTATGACATCTACAATCATGAACTCCTCACAATCCTTTGTGCACTAAAGACTTGGCAACATTACCTTCATGGTTCCCCCTTCCCAATCCAGGTCTTCACTGATTACAAGAATCTCACCTTTTTTCACTCCCCTCAGAATCTAAATTGTCAACAAGCCTGTTGGCTTCTTGACCTTGCAGATTTCGACCTCAAAATGATCCATGTTCCTGGTAAACTCCTTTCTGGACCTGATGTGCTTTTCCAATGCCCAGATCTTCTCCCCATCTCTGACCTTGACAATGAAGAAGTTACCCTTCCATCTTCATTCAAGCAATTGATACTGCCTTACACCAGAAAATTCTCAATGCCTCCAAGGGTGACTCTCTTGTCCTCCAATCCCTCCAATCCATCAACAAAGACATCCCTGCTGCCTATCGCTCCCACCTTGCTGATTGACAATACTCTAATGGCATTCTACTCTATCATAACCATGTCTATGTTCCCACCATGGGCAATCTCCAATGTGACATCCTTCAATGTTGCCATAATCATGACTCCACTGGCCACCCAGGCTTTCTTAAAACCTGACAGCTTGTCTCTGCTGAGTTATGGCAGCCAGGCCTTGCTGCACACATCTGAGAATATGTAGCAGGCTGTGCCTTCTGCCAACAGAACAAATCCAATACTCATCTGACTACTTCACCTGTCACCCCCATCTGTTCCTCCACTTCCTGCCCCTTTCAACAGATCTCCTGCAATCTCATCACTGACCTTCCCCTTTTGGATGGCTTCAATTCTCTTTTGGTTGTGGTTGACCATGGCCTTAGTAAGGGGGTAATTCTTTGTCCCATGAAGAAGACCATCACTGCAGAGGGAATTGCCAATATTTTTCTCCACAAAATCTATCTTAGATTTGGACTTTTTGACAACATCATCTCCAACCAAGGCCCCTAGTTTGCCTCCACATTTGCAAAAGAACTCGGAAAACTCCTTAAGTATGATCTTTCCCTCTCCACTGCTTACCACCCTCAAATGGATGGTGAAACTAAATGAGTCAACCAAGAGATCAAGACTTACCTCCAGATCTTTTGTGGAGATAATCCGACTTGCTGGACCCAACATATTTCACATGTGGAATTTGCCCACAGCCATTACCCTCATTCTGTCACTGGGCAATCCCCATTCTTCCTCATCATGGGCTATGAACTGTTACAAATGTGATGGATACCCCTCTTTTCCTTTCTCCTATAGTGTCACCCAACCTCTACACCATTGACCATCCTGCCCAGGATATCTGGACCAACATCCTCCCAGACCTCGAAATCCCTCCCTCCCTGTGGGACAAGGTATTTGATGCTTCACTACTCCAGGAGTGACCATTCAGACACCCATGGCGGCCTCTGTTCATTTCGCCCTCTTTTCATTTATGGGCTCTTTTGGATCTTTTTACTCCTAAGTCAAATTCTCTTACATTTGACTTGTATCCAATTTACCATATTTCATATTCAGTTCTAGTTCATTCTAGTAGCATTCATTTTGGCCTCAGTCTAACTGCAGCTGCAATTCATTTCATTTTGCAACTTTTATGCTGGCATCATTAATGGTGCCAGTACTATGCTTACTTCTCCCAATTGGATCATATGAAGTACTCAGCCTTTCTATTTATATCTCTGGCCCTAAAGCACCTAGTATAAATAGTTAGATCCCCACTTCATGTAACTCTAACCTTAATCTATGCAATCTTATGTAGAGTTCAAGCTCCTTGCTGAAACACCTCACTTCAAACTTTTGTCAATTAGAAGCTCAGCTTGGGAACTGAGATCCTTCAGAGGAAGGAGTCTCCACTTTATCACTGGATTAGAGGATCCACCTGTCCAAGCTATCATCCACAGCTTGTCATCTTGACTCTTGTCCACAAGTTGTCACCCACCATGTTGGAGCCTTGTCCATGACTCCCCCATAGCTGACTCTCCTTTCTGTGCCTAGGAGGAGCCCACTCATGTCTGTACTGAGGCAACCACCTAGGGGTACCACAACCATTGCACAGCAAGCGCTGACCAGAGGGTCCACCTTTATTGGATCAGAGGATCCCACTAATATCTACAGAGGTAGATGACAGTAGCCAAGGAACTTAGTTCTCCATGTACGTGTCATTTGTTACACCGGTCATACAGTGGCTCAAAAAAGTGTCCCAATGTTTGACTATTTTGAAAGGACTTGACATTTGCAAGGAAACCAAAAGATATTAGCTGTAACTCTTGCTGGGTCATTGATAGCCCTAATTCCTTGCCCTGAAGATGAGCCCTTAGTCATGTGATTTGGTTGTCAT
>QFEF01001881.1:0-13098 GCA_003316035.1 Neoboletus subvelutipes
ATGACACCAGATGACATGCTGGTAATAGGGAACTGTCCGACGGTGGTTCCCTCGTCGCCTATTACCTCGATAACGTTTTGATAGGCGAGAGAATAGACGATGCAATTTTTGCCTCCTTGGGTAGAGACGGGATTTGCGTGCTCGTCTACGTCTTGCAGTGACGATCTCGCCGAATGACGATACTTGGCGAAGAGTTTCGCCTTCTTGCCCGAGGTCCCACTGGAACTAGCGATGAAATAGGGTAAGCCGGGGGAGAACATGTTCTTGACGTCTGTCTCCCTTGAGCCGGGAGTGACCAGTTTGTTGACAAATGGTTCGTAGGAGTCATAGCCTGTCAAGGGGATCGTCGCGCGGAAACATTCCAGGAGCGATTCATCCTGAACCACATCACTCGCGTCGCCGAGGGTGTCTAGCGCACCTCGGAAGTCGCTGAACACGGGGGATTCAGATACATAACGAGTGTGTCGGTTTTTTCGTATGAGCTGAACGAGCGTCGTCTCGACCTGCTCCCTGAGTCTATGAGATAGCTCTGGGGTGAGAGTGGGGATGGGTTCTAGAGTCATTAGAGTTGAAGTTGGTCGAGTGAGCCAGTAGATATATACTGTGCCATTGATGAGGGCAGTGCGTCACGATCAAAAGGGAACTTGACAGATTGATGAAAAGTATAGATAGTTCAAATCTGCAAAGCGTACTTGGTGATGATCGGAGATTGAAACTGGACCTTTGGACTTGACTTTGATTGCCAACTCGCCCGCGCTGGCGTTATGACCGACGGCGAGCTCAACGACGCCCTCCGTCGCTGGCTGGCCGACGACGTCTTCGTCCTCAACACCGTCTTCCTCATCGCCGCCAGCGTCCTCGCCATCGCCCTCACCTCCTGTCTCTGGCACCACATCCATCCCGAACATCCCTCCTCCGACCAGCAACACCCCGACGACGCGCCGTCCATCTTCGCCCCAATCTCGTCCTTTCGCATCTCCACCGCGCGTCCCATGCTGCCAACGAGTCAGCAGCAATCCCTCTCTGTCCCTCCCCCCAGTCTCGCCCCCGAGCACAAGGATTACAAGAGCACCCGTTCCAAGGAGCGTCGTCGCAGAGGCAAGGATCCATTCAGGGATCTACTCAAAGGCGGAAAGAAGTCAAAGGCCTTGCTCAAGGCCGTCAAGGCCACTGACCACGACCACCCCCCTTCGTCTACTGACACGCTCTCGGCCTCGACCGCGCCTGGGAACGACACCGCGTCGTCCTCCTCTCGCTCGCAGTCTCCTGAGCCTGTTGGGGACCTGTTGGAGCTGGACCGTCGCGCCTCTTTCCAGGACGCCGAGTCAGATGATGGCGGTGCCAGGGACACGGTCCGCAATACGTCCGCTACGTCGACGGTTACATCGTCTAGTAACATCTCCGACCGCCAGTCTTCGGACGCGTGCTTTCGGGCGGACGCCACCCGTCCACATTCTGCTCCCCCGGATCCAATGGCCTCCGCGGACACGCAAGTGAATGTCAGTTCTGCCTCGACGGTCACAGGGTATACTTCCGAAGATGCCCCTTCATCTCCGCCCGTCTCTACGGCATGCACAGACATCTGCATGCCTCAACCACACAACTCCCAGGCGGCGTCCATGAGCGCGAGTTGTGCTAAACTTGTTCGTGCCCGAACAAGGTTGCGTCTGGCGAGAATAGAACCGGGTATCAGGCCACCACTACCATCGTTCACACCTTCCGCATTGCCTGACAGCGTGGCAAGTCCCTCTCCTTTCATTCATCCGAACGTGCATTGTCCACCGTTATCTATTATCCAATCCACGTGCGTACCTATTCCTTTACCTGATCTTTGCACTGTATCGTGATCTGCTCTAGTAATCACTCCACTGATGGTGCTGGACCATCCACACCGACTAATTCCCGGGGGCCAACGCCTCCACTACGGTCGCCATCTCCGTCTGAGGACCTCGACCAGAGGGAACGCAATACACACCCTTTAGATCAAAGAGCAGTAAGCGCACAGATACAACTCACGTCCATGCACGGTGCCCTCGACGCAGCACGTTTACGAGAAGAGCAACTACGCGTAGAAGCCGAGCAAGCGAGTAAAGAACGTGACGAACTTCGCTGGAGGTGGAACGAGGATGCAGATCTTTGGAGAAGGAGAGAGGCGGAGGTGAGTCTTTGGAATCCCACCTTTTTCTCTGCGCTCTCTTGAATTCGCAAACGTCGTAGCTCCAAGCTCAAATATACCACCTCATGCAACAACTTCAGGCGTACGTGGCTGTCGCATCGTTTCAAGCGCAACAGGCCTCGAATTTTGGCCTTTCTTCTCCGACGTCACCACATGCGCACTCGTCTCCGCTTTTCCAACACCATTCCCTCGTGTCCTTTCCGCTCCCACCTCCTGTTCAGACTCAGAACTCCGCCAGCGCACCTGCACATGTGAAAGCACTGCTTGCATCTGCGCCCATGCTCACTTCCCACTCCCCTGGATTTGCAGCGCCTGCAGGTTTATATCCGGGCACAGAACCCGGCACGTCACCCTTGTTATGGTCTGGCATGGGATTGTGTGTTCCAAAACAGGATCCAAGGCACGGTGGACGACGGACGCCTGATTCGTCTGCATCCGGTTCGTTGTCAAGGGGGCGACCGCGACGACGACGCACTGAGAACGTCAAGAGCGCCTCGGACGAGTCGTCCTTGGGTGATTGGGATGGTATGGAGGATGGTTCGGGGGACGAAGATCCTTGGGAGGAGGAAGAGGGAGAAGAGGATATTTTCAGAAACAATGCGCTGGCAGATGCCATTCTGAAACGGCCGGAGAGTATTCGGGGACTGAGTGGCAGCGTTGGGAAGCGATCGGGGATGGGGCGGGTGTCGAGTGGTGGAAAGCCGCCCGTGCATGGAGAGAGGATGGATGCGCTCAAGGACCCAGCGGAGAAGTACGGTTTCGTACCGCAGCCCGTTGATACTACAACTGTCGGGACGACTACCGACGCACTCGGCAGGGAATAACCTGCGTTTGTGGACCAGGCCAGCACTGCTCGTGCCGATTTGGCCTTGCACTCACACTAGACATTTGCAACAAGGAATCGTTACCCCACTTACTTATACCATAATTGTAGCTTAACGTTCGTTCGGCGGTCCTGTCGTTCACTTTCCGTGCCTTTCTTTTTTTATAAAGTCGACAAGAACATTCTTCTAGAGGACATCATTCTTTGGATTCTTTATATAGTACTATAGTTTCGGAACGCACTTGCTGTAGCTTAAAATTGATCCCACTCTCGGTGACGCTGGGGCTATGATGAGAATGGAACAAGTTGTATAGTTAGCGTGACGCGGGCTGGTCGTGATGACGAAATCAAAGAAGTGATGTTATTACATTAGGATGTAGCCATCGACATTCGAGCGAAATCAAGGAGAGAGCAAGTCAAAAAGAAACGGGGGACTGACTATACGATTCGTCCCGCTCCAAGTTGGACATGTGAGTCACGACGAACCCGAGCCACTCCCTGAGGCGTCCGTTTCCTTTTGTTGCTGCGCCAACATACGCCTGAGTCGGAACGAAAAAAGGATCGCTGAGTCTCTCCAACGACGAACCGGGAGCGGACCAACTCACTGCCTAGCAGCCAACACCATCTGCGCCTTGCGCTCTCTCAAACTCGCCTCTCGTTTCTCGGGGGAGTCTTCCCACTTGGCTTTTCCGCCCGCGTCTGCGAGAACGTCTACGTGTGCAGGTGCGTCGGGGTGCGAGTTAGGCGTCTCGGCGAGTATACGTTCGAGGTGGTAGCGCTCGATGAGTGATGGTTGGCGTGCGGTCGTCGTTGATGATGTCGAGGGAGAAGAAGGTGCGTTGGGGCGTGTGGTGGGCTGTCGACGGCCGGGTGAGTCGGGGCGGGGGTAGAGAGTAAAGTAGGCCGGCGGAGGCTGGAGGCTCCGTTAAACGTGCACACCAAAAATGAAAACACAAGAAGGGAGGGGGGGACATACCGGTTCGAGGAACCCACGCTCGAGGATCTTGTTCGAGGTCAACTCGACGCTGCCAGTGCGCAAGAGGTCGAAACGGATGTTGTCTCTGCAAGTGAAGGGGGTTCACGATGAGTGATGAGTGTGAGCGGGACGCGGGGTTTGGGGTGGAGGGTACGTACGCCGGGATGTCGGGGAACATGGTGTGGATTTGGTCGACCTGGGGAATGGGGTAGTTGGATCGAGTCGAGGGTGAAGGTTAGGATGGACGTACCATTTCTTGAGTGACGTGCTTTGGCCTGAATCCGAGTGCGGCGGTGGCCGATCGCGGGTCAGAGGATGACGAGGAACCTGAAACGACTCGAAAAGGTGAGCTCGGAAACTGGAAAAAAAGGGTTAAAGAGAACCTGCAGTAGCCCATCTAAAGATGAAAACGATCACAGCGAACGCGACGAGTGCATTCACGACTTCACCCATGACAGCGAGCGGAAAGAGACGATTGATGAGGACGTGGGTAAAATTTTCTCACCTGTACGTACACCGCAACAACCAAAGTCATAAAATAATAATGTCTACTAACCGCCGACTGGCCCTCCTGGTCTGCGACACGCCCGTCGAACCCATCAGGGCCGTGCACGGCGACTACCAGCAGATATTCAACCAGTTCTTGTCCTCGTCGCTCGCACGGATCAACTCGGGTGGGCCTCTTTCTGCTCTGCAAAGAGACGATCTGACCTTTGAATGCGTGTCCAGAGGCCACTTTCACCCTCGACGCCTACGACGTCGTCGACGACGTGGTCTATCCCCCAGACAGCGTCCAGTACGACGGTCTCTTGGTCAGCGGCTCTCGTCCGTCTCCGTCCTCTTATCATCATCGCCCTTGATTTCCTTTCCTTTCCTCTTTCTCTTTTCTTTCTTGCAGGTGCTTCAGCCTACGAAGACGTCGAGTGGATCAACACGCTCGTCGCATACGTCAAACGCATCGTCACTGAGAAACCATCCCTAAAAGTATTCGGTAACCACTTTTATACCTCCCCATTCCCCCGTCTTCCCAACCCCACATACTCCCCACTCCAGGCATATGTTTCGGCCATCAAATCATCGCTAGGGCCCTCGGTGGCACCTGCGTACAGAACAACGGCCTCTGGGAGGTCGCAGTGACGACCGTCCAGCTCACCTCACTCGGCAAGGCCATCTTTGGCTCTGATCAACTCGTGCGTGTCCTTTCCCCCTTCCCCTTTCCCGAACGGATCAACAACAACAAAAAATACCGATGCTCATGTCGATTTTCGCCGGGACAGGATCTCCAACAGATGCACAGGGACCACGTCCCGACAGTCCCGCCCAACGCACACCTCCTCGGTTCGACCGACATCACGCCAAACCACGGCATGGTCGTATTCGACCCCACATCCGAGCCGCCTTACCCGGACGTCTCTCTGACATCTATCCATGTCCTCACAGTCCAAGGACACCCCGAGTTCACAGAACCGTTCATGTCCATGTTGCTAGACGCACGCGTCGTGTTGTTGGGCGAGAAACTGGTCAATGATGGTCGTTTGCGGGCGGGGGGTATACCCGGGAGACATTATCCAGATGGGCTGGCGTGTGATGGCGTCGGCAAGGTAGGAAAGGTGATATGGGGTGTGTTGGGGCTAGTCTGAGACCACACGACACGATCGATCAAGCCACATATCAGAGACGGGAAGAAGCTGGTTCCTAGCAGGAGAACATCCCTTGTTGATATTATGGTATCATGTATGTCAGTACACAAAGTTCATATGTGTGTCCATTAGGTGGTTACTCCCACTATTACTTTCGATGGCCTTTTAATCAAGCATTTTACCAGCAAAAAGGGGAGAAGGAAAATCCACAATCCCCATCCGATTCCGTCGCGTGTCATGTTTTGAATACAACGATGAGGATGAGCAACACGAGAATGAGCAGTGCGATGGTCACCGTCGAGCCTGGCGAGAGAGAGTGTGTGTGTGTGAACTATATGACAGTCTGCCGGACCGACACACACGCACCGTTTTCCTTGGCCCCGCGAGCGACGCGCGCAAGCCGTCTCCGCGCACCCGCCATCCTTGCGTCCGTCCCGTCCAACTCCGCATCCAACGTACCCAACAACCCCGTGTGTACCTCCAACTCGTCATTGATCTGAAGCGATATATGATGTTGCCGGTAAATAGACGACGATAGTTGGTCAAGATGTACGTCTTGGTCTGTTCTCGAGGTCGCATGAGCAGTTTGAAACGCGTTGGAGAGAAAAGTGGGGCCGCACCTTGTATGAGCTGTCGTTGCTGCAACAATATCCCGCCTTCGTCCAGTCGTTCGCCTGGTTCGTCCGTATACGGCTCAAACGCGATCTCAGGACTCCGTTTCCGTTCTAGTTCCGGCGTCGCGGGCAGCGTCGGGGAGGGTACCTCGGGTAGCGCGATGCTGGGGACGAAAACAAAAGGTTTCAGCCGGACCGATTCGGAAGAGTAACAAAGGGGTTGCAAAGAGAAAAGAAAGACACGTACCTCTCCAACCCCGCCTTGTCGGCCTCTTCCTCGCCCAACATTCCCCGTAGTCTCTCGTACTGTCCCCGGAGCGCCGCTACGCCTTCGTCCCCTTCCCCTTCCCCTTCCCCGTCTCTGTCCCCATCTCCGAGTTCCCCGGTCCGTGCGCCGGTGGCGTCCTGGAGGGTAATCACACCGCTGCGGAGTGTCCGCAGGTTCGCCACGATCTGAGCGAGGTGGAGGGCAGGGTGCGTCGATTGAAGGCGTTGGCGCTCGAGCAGGAGGGAGAGCGTCGCGGTCGTGAGAGCGGTGAGTTTGGGATGTGAGGCTTCGGCCAAAGGCATTGTCGAAGGTTTCAAATGATGATGGGGTGTCGTGTTCGTCGTTTGGGTTGAGGTTGGTTGGATTGTTCTTGAGGCTGCTGAGCAGCACCAGGCTGACTTTCGTTGCGTGGAGGAGGTATAGCCCACGGGAGAGTTGGCACGTGATCTTTTTCTACATAATGTAGTGCTAGTACAAATGTTAAGCAGCCTTTACCCCTCCCCATGCCACCTTTTGCCCACCACTCCTCGGTGCACCCTCCGCCTTGGCGTTTTTCTCCCCTTTCGCATCTCCTTCCTTGCCCTGTCCTTTTGTAGACGCACCCATTGGCCCCGGCAACGGCGACGCACGCAACCCATCCAACACCCGTGCCGCATGTTCTGAATTCCGGATAAACCACCCCGCATAGCGCCTCCCGACCGTCGACTCCGCAATGTGAATCATGTTCTGTCCCAAATTCCAAGGGTCAGCGCTCATGCGTGCACAAACAACAAACACGCACCTCATCGATCACGAAATTCAAATCGCTAATGGACATCCATTCGCCGTCGAGCAGACTGCCCCCACTGGCAGCAGCACCTTTCTCCTCGTCCTTGTCCGGCCCTGCGGCGATGTTGACACGGCCGACGCACCGTCCCGCATTCTTCATGACCATCATCCAGCTCAACACTTCTTCCTCGTCCACCCCCGCGTCAAGGAACCCAGCTAGCTTCCGCGCATCGAGGGACGTGTACAGCTTCAATAGGCTACGGAGGACAGGCACGGGCGTCAACGACGAGAAATGGGCCGTGAGCGCACGGAGGTGACGGTGTGTTGGGTCCGATGCATTGTTCGGCGCAGATGGCGACGTTGGTGACGACGGCATCGCTGGGTTGAGCAACAGACCCAGTGTGGTCGGGTCATCATAGGGAGGTCCGTTTGCGGTGATGAACTTGGGGCAGGCGTAGAGAAAGATTTCTTCAAAGGTGCTCAGACCCTCCTCGCTGTGTGTGCGTGAGTTTATACGGACGTGAGTCCTACAAGACAACTCTCACCCCCGACTCATGCGTGTCATTTGTTCGCCATACCTCTCCCGCACAGTGTTCATCACATTGTCGTCCAACCGTGTGGGCGCGAGGGTATTGCAGAGTGCGAGCAGGGCGTACATCCGGTCGGCCGTTTTGTTGATCTGTACCGCGTCAGTCACGGATGAACGCATCCAGCTCCGCACGCACCTGATCGTACTGATAACTTCGCGTGTGGTATTGTCTCGCCCGCATGACCCAGTTTAGACAGCCCGTAAAGACCCTTGCCGCATCCGTCACTCTTCTGAGCATCAAGTAACACATACCAGCATGGTATGCTGTACTGACATGGGCCGCAGTCGGCGCCGTGAACGGTGCCTTCTGACCCATACCCAGCCCCAACCCCACTTGTTCCATGATTTTGAGCGCAAGAGTAAAGTCACCGAGAAGGACGTGGACGCGGAGGAGTCCGATGAGCGAGAAATAGCCCAGTTGGCGGTACAGCGGACGTGTGCCATACTCGCCGATGACGTCCCTATGTCGGGCGTCAATCGCGATCTTCCCACTCGATGGGGATTGGGAGAGTGGACGTACTCGATCTCGTCGTCGGTCTTACCTTCGGCCCGGGCCTTGAGCCATTCGTTGACGTGGCTTTTTTGGATGAGGGAGTAGAGGACGTTGAGGACGCTGTAGCTGCTCCAAGCTTGGGCACCGCCTTCGGAAGCGAGCATCGCGAGCTCGTCGTCCGTCTTGGTCGCGGGCCGCGAACGGAAGAGCGCAAAGGATTGGAACTGGTAAATGAACTCGTCGATGATATCCCATAGCCATTGGGCGGGGAGCGAGAGGGGCACAGGTCCGTCCGAATCTACGGCATGCCCGAGAGATGAGCGCCAACGGGCCGGGGTATCGAACGCGATCACGCACTGAGTAGATAATTGAACAGCTCGCAGCTGTTCTCGTACGAATGGAACCGATCGTCGACGTTTGGCTGTAAACGAGAGTAAACGTGGCGATAATAGAGCTCGCGGTAGAGGACGAGGAAGATTTGGTCGTCGTTGACAAGGGGGGCGATGATCTCTGCTTCGGGCCATTCGGTTTTAGCGTAGAATTTTTCGGTGAGGCGGTTCCAGCCGGATTCGTAGGCGAGCGTGATTTCGGGGAGGTTGTTGTCTAGGACGGCTTGGTGAAAATGGACGATGAACTAGGTTGGATCAGAGGATGCGTGAGATTATATGTGGATGATGCTGGGGGGGAGGAGCGTGTAGAGATGGCGGACGACTTACGCGCTTGACGACGTCTGGGATATGGGCAAAGGCGGTTTGCTGTGCGATCTGGGCTTGCATGGCGAGGAGAGCGCTCTCGTCGAGCTGGAGGTTGGGCTCGTCGTAGATGTCGGCGGTGGGGTAGGATGGGATCGCGAGGGGGATGTCGACGTCGTTGATCACGTCGTCGAGGTCGGGTTCGGCAGCCCATAAAGCCACGCGTTGTTGTGCCGACATCTTTTTAGTACGTGCGGGGCGTGCTTGACGGCGAGGACAGACAGTTTTTTGGATGTATTGGGTGATATAAATGGAAGGTAGTTCCCATCCCTACATTCATTTGCCATCGCAGTTCATTTTACATAAAATAATGCTGTGGTATGTATGTACGTTTTGAACAGAAAGAACGAGTTCACCATCACTTGGTCGTATGTAAAAACACTCTGATGATCGGACGATCCAAGAATGAATGCCCATAAAAAATTAAACCGGTTGTGATGTGCCCAGTTGCCGTGCAGTGGGGAAATGATGACAGTTTCGGGGGACGGAGAGCCAGAGA
Source organism: Neoboletus subvelutipes (assembly GCA_003316035.1). Lineage (NCBI taxonomy): Eukaryota > Fungi > Basidiomycota > Agaricomycetes > Boletales > Boletaceae > Neoboletus > Neoboletus subvelutipes. The sequence continues at coordinate 9,599 of QFEF01001881.1, forward strand.
AATCGGATGTGAGCAATCATGGAATCGAAGCACCGCTTGGGAGGGTCGCGGTGTCGTCAAGTGCTGGTTGGGGCGCCCATTTCGCGGGGAAGTAACAAAGGCCCGACACAGCATGGCAAGCCTGGTGTCGAACACACCAGCTAAAGATAGGGCTGAGCGCGTGATATCGGTGAGATGAAATCCAATCAGATCGTCGAGGAGTATGAGTGTACGGGCGTGGTCGATGGCAACGATCTAGAAAGAATCAGCGCGCGTCTGGTTGATGATTCATTCGCCGTATTCTGAGAGCAGTGCCGTGTGTGGTGTGGTGTTGTGATCAGGCCAAAGATTCTTATCTCTCTCTCTCGTTATAATAATCAGTCTTCACCTTCCTCCTGCTCGATTCCCACTCTTCTCCCAACTCCATCTTGCATTCAAAAAAATGTCTTGGAAACTCGTTTCATCAAAAAGTATGTCTCCGTTCTTTACCTCTTCCTCGACATTCATCATCCATCTCTGTCCCACACCGATCCACCGATCCCCCGTTTCATTCGTCCCATCAGAGGCCAAAGATATCAAAGACAATGCTGTCCTCTCACGATCCGTTACCCCGATACCGTCTCGCCCAACCACCCCAAGACCGCCTGGCACTGCCGAGCAACAGGCCCACCTCCGCTCCGGCATGCTCACAATCCGCATCTTCTCCGGTGCGTCCCCTCCAAACAAACCATTCGGACATGCGCTAACGGAACGACATCCCTCATAGGCCGCGGCCTCTCTCTTGCCCCCGGTGTGCAGGTCCCAGAGGTGATCCAGAAAGCGCTCGATTCGTCCCCCGCACCAAGACGATCAGCCAGCAACCGTGAAAGCTTCCAAAGAAAGCGCAACTGGTGGTTACCCTACATCGTCCTCGAGTTCGACAACAACCAAGTCCTCGTAGACGCCATGGGCGGTGATCTCGCAAATCCAATATGGAATTATCGTGCCACATTGTCCGCCCTCATTTTAGCCATTGGACACACGCACTAACGACCGCTCTTGTAGTGACGTGTCACGCACGTCAAACATATCCGTCTCTGCTTACCTACGTACCGCTGCGGCCGTGCACAGCCAGGAAGACATGGGAAATGACTTGCTTATGGCACGCGCACAGATAACGCCCGCGCTAGATGGTCATGTGCGCCCCTTCCCATCTTCGTAGCGCTTCTCGCTGACTTTCCCTCTCAGCATGCATCCGATCAATGGTACCCAGCTGCTGGCAGCGGCTCTTTCCATCTCAAGGTGGATTACCGACCAACCCGAGCCGAGACCCTCACCATCGAGGCATTCGAGTTGCTCAAGGTCATAGGAAAGGGCTCCTTTGGCAAGGTAATGCAAGTCCGAAAGAAGGACACAATGCGTGTGTATGCTTTGAAAACGATACGAAAGGCCCACATCGCATCGCGCCCTGGCGAGATCACCCACATCTTGGCCGAGAGAACGGTCTTGGCATTGGTCAACAACCCGTTCATCGTACCCCTCAAGTTTTCCTTCCAGAATCCGGACAAGCTTTACTTGATCATGTCATTTGGTGCGTCTCTGTTCTTGCACGCTCACGCTAGAATTCGTATCGATCAGTCCTTAGTCAACGGGGGAGAGTTGTTCTATCACCTGCAACGCGAAGGCAAGTTCGACCAGGACCGTAGTCGGTTCTATGCTGCAGAATTGCTCTGTGCACTGGAGCACTTGCATAGCTTCAACGTCGTATATCGCGATCTGAAGCCAGAAAACATCCTGCTGGACTACACCGGTCATATAGCCCTCTGTGATTTCGGTATGTCTTCACTTTGTCCACCTCGTCCGTGATCTCATATCCACAACAGGGCTCTGCAAATTGAATATGTCAGAAACTGAAAAGACAAACAGTGAGGTTCACATGTTTGCTTGCTGGTCTGACCATTGATCCAATCTCGTCCTTAGCATTCTGTGGAACTCCAGAGTATATCGCACCGGAACTCTTGGAGAGCCAAGGTTACACCAAGACTGTCGATTGGTGGACACTGGGTGTCCTTTTATATGAGATGATGGTGAGCACTTTTCTTCGTTGACGACGCCCCAACACGTGCGAACCCATTGCCAGACCGGTCTCCCACCATTCTACGACGAAAACGTGAACACGATGTACCAACGGATCCTCATGGACCCACTCGTGTTTCCATCCGACATATCTGGGGAAGCAAAGAGCGTCATGACCGGGCTTCTCCAACGCGATCCAACTCGCCGCCTCGGTGCAAATGGAGGAGAGGAGATCAAGAAACATCTCTTCTTTGCCAAGTATATGGACTGGAACCTGTGAGTGTGTCTGTCGTCGTCGAAGATGAGATTAAACTTCAAGCACAGGCTCTTGCAAAAAAAGATACAACCACCGTTCAAACCAAGCGTGGTAAGCACCATACTTTGGCCCTCTTTTTTTTTTCTCACGTGGTCGTGACAGGAATCGGTACTTGACGTCGCCAACTTTGATCCTGATTTTACAAACGAAGAAGCCCAAGATTCGGTGGTGGAGGACTCCCACTTGTCAGAGACAGTCCAAGATCAATTCAAAGGGTTTACGTACAACCCAGCCAACGAACACCTCAGCGAGAGCGTCAACTATGGTCACGTCATGGGGTGATCCCCAACAAGTTCAATGGGATCCTCTTCTTCTTTTTCCCTTTTTACGCGCGCTGGTCGTGGGTTGTCCCTGGATTCGCAATTGGAAGGTTCTCCTCGACTCCTAGGAATCCAGCTTTCTCTCTCTCTCTCCCCTTTTTTTCGAAGGACACTTGTATCATCTTTGCGATCAAAGCGCGCTTTTTTTTGTTAGAGTCGAAAGCACTATTTCTTTTTCTCTCGCGTTCATTGCATCGTCGATCATGGACTTATTTATTCGTTCTAGCTCCATCCCTCCAATTCATCCTGGCACATGCCTTTTTTTCTTTTAGGCGTGTGTGTGTATGTGTCCACTATGTAGCAGTTTGTCTTTTTTTTTTCGGGCATGAGCGAAAAATGTACCCTTGCTAGTCGAGTCGTCGCTGCGAATACACACGTCCTGTCTCTCTGTTGACGTTTCAAACAAGTGATTGCTCTCTAGAACATATATATCTCAACGGTAGTGACATCGTCGTAAGAGCTGTTGCACGGCAACAGGACAATGAACATTCGTCGGTGCATCGTGCTAAGAAAGAAAGAGAGACCACACTCCATGTGTCACTCTCGGCAAACTTTCAACCCTCTATCCCCACGTACGACTCGATCGACTGCGCCCCTTTACCTTGAGAAAAAAAAAAGCATTCGGCAAACGGTTCCGTCCTCCATAACGCATCGCCTCTCTCTCGCGCGAGCGGTATCAATCGCACGTTCCCTCGTCCTCCCACACGCCCGCTAAACCGTCGTAGAAAGAGGGAGAGAGGGATCGTTGTCAGACGCGACAACAATTGTACGATCGGGTCCCGCTTACCTGCACCCCCAGGGACGTCGTTCTCCGTCCACCACTTTGCCGT
>QFEF01001891.1:0-15941 GCA_003316035.1 Neoboletus subvelutipes
ATGACGTCACAATGACATCATAGGTCTAGCCCTGTGACGAACAACAGTCACGTGCGGGTCTAGAACGACCGAAAAGGAAGTCTACCGTACTCTATAGTAAGAGTCCGTTTCCAAGATAAAAGATAAAATAACAGATAGGGTAAGCCAGTATGAAGAGTGTATACTATGAACATAATAAGTTCAACATCCATCTGCTTGTTAGCAGATACTTAAGAGCGCTTACAGGTCAGCTGCTCTTCTCTTGCCCACCAGCAAGTCCTGTCAGGAAACCATCGTCAACCTTAGCAGTGAGTTCTCCACCGCTATCCCTGCTTGTTGCCCTCTGCATCATTGGATCGTGGTCTACTTGTGCCCAATTCCAATAGGTTATGAGCTCTGCCGGCTTGTAACTGTACGACGACTCCGCTCTCTAGTTACTAGCATGGTGCAGGACTTTGGTTTCCTTCATTCCTATCTTTGGTTATCTGCCTTGGTGCTGCTCATCCTAGCTGGTTTGGCCTGAGCGCAGACACTAGTCTTCGCTGCTCTTATTGGCCTCTGGACACAAACGTTTATAGTGCTGTTATGATTGGTGACTGATGCAGACCCTTCTAGATTGGTTGCTGCTTTGAGTGCACCACTAGTTGTAGGTCATCATCCCCTTCATCACACTCATCCCCAGTGAGCGCACCGTCGTCCAACACCTTCCATCAACGTCATTCAACCCTATTCTTCCTCGGAATCACCTTCTCCTCCTCGCTCCTCTGTCCCTCGGGGAAGACTGTTGATACCATATCCGGTTTTACCGCAGTGACACTCCTATTCCTTCCTCTTTGAGGTCTTCCATGACATATTCTGTTGCATCACCTCTTCTTAGTCCCAACTCTGGTTCTGTTTCCTCGAGCTCTACACTTGGAAATCAGACTTCCTATCATCCTGCACCACCTGCCTTAGCTGGGCACTTGGCTGGTATCGACCTCGACGATCCGTATGCCCTCCACACCTTTGCGCATTCTAGCCCTAGGCCTATAACTCCGACTCCCCTTTCATTTTCTCCGATAAATCTTTGCCTCACCGCTGCATATATTCGTGATGAGCCCTCTCCGGAACTCCAGGACGTGCTCTGTCTCGAGTTGTATTCAACATCCACATTTGTCTCGGGCATTGGCATACTCCGATGTGACATGTGACTGGTTCCCGACGGCCTGGGCAGCTGGGCTCTTGTCAGAGACAGACCCCACTCCCAAACCCGTCTCATCTCTGGGCTCACCGATACTTCACGCGACAACAGTGAAGAGCAAAGATGGAGGCGAGAGTATCAACCTTGCTTTAACCTCTCAGGCATACGCCGAAGGGGTATGGGAGATCAGACCAAATGGCGAGATGATCGTCCATCACCCTCATGAGTTATCTCTGAGGATTAAATCGGAGACGCTGGATCTTTTGTATCCGCCATCTTCTGAGATTTCACACAGGTCATTACCCTCGTCAGGATCTTTGGATAGGACACCCTCGACGGACCATGAAGCCCATGAGTACCGTCATCTTTATCATCAGGAGTTGTTGACTCGGCAACTTGCCAAGAAGGAACATGCGCTTGCAATTGCAGAGCACCAGCTCACTCGCAATGCTTTGGAGTTGGAGAATATCTGACTGAAGAACCAAGTCCACGAACTAGAGGATCATCTCAAAGCCGAGGTGCAGATGGCTGACGAGCAGGCTGCACTACTTGTGCACAAGTGCAAGGAAGTTGCTGACTTGCATAATACTATTATAGCCCACTCTGCTCGTGATGCCCTCCAGCGACGAGCTCTACAATTTGACAGACTACCAGGTCCTCTACTGGAGCCGGTTAGAGGAGTTCAAGACCAGGCTGTACGACAGAGCGTTCTTTCAGAAGAAGACCGACTGGCTGAAGGCAGAGAAGCCTTGCTGGGTCTGGCTGCTCCTGGTTTACTTCGGAGGTTGGTACGTAGGAGAGTTGCGGCCCAACCCAGGGCTAGCAGACTTGAAGTCTTATCATCATGAATCTTTTAAAGACTTTTACATTAACTTTTGGGTTATGAATGATAAAACAACGAACTATTTAGAGGTGCCATATCATGTAAAATTATCTAACCATGATCGCTTGACTCTTTGAGTGATCGCATTTGTAGGCTCAGACACTATTTGTCTGAATCCTCATTACTTTGAGGACCTACATTTTGCTGACTTTGAATCTGTCGCTTCGCTGCCGATGCCCGAGTGGTATCTTGAGCGCGAATCATTTTGTGGTAGTCTTATGGCATCATTCAATTACCATTCTTCTCATTTGTTTACGCCTCCTCCACCCCTTCCTCCTCCTTTGCCTGTTTCTTTGGCCTCTCCTCTCTCGTGGGATTTGGTTCCTATGCCAGGGGGATTCAGTTCTCCATTTGACAAGGAGTTGATGACATCATCACCAAATCTAGATCTGTCTACCGCTCCAAGAGTTGATCCGTGATGGAATCCTATGGTGTTTGGACCAAGTATTCCCTCTGCTCCATTGCCTACTTCTTCTCTTCCTTTGATTGCAGATGCTGACAAAATTCCTCTATCGCAGACTCTCACCATTAACCTCTTCATCTTATAAATGATGACTTCCCAGTTCAAGATTGACTCGAACCTTCAGTCGCGTATTCCTGTGCTCAAGGGTACTTCGAACTATATGCAGTGGGCTCTTCAGCTCCGCAATGTTCTTACCCTTTCCAAGACATGGAGTATCATTTCTGGTACCAAGACCTTTCCATTGGGTGCTGGTGTTACCGTGGACGACCAACAGAAATGGGAACAAAAGGACCAGGGAGCTATGGCAATGATTGCCATCTTCACCACTTCGGACATGCAGTCCCGGCAGACTTTTACATATGATACAGCTCACATCTCTCTTGCCAAGACCCTATGGGATACCTTGAAGATGCTCTATGCACCTTTTGGTGTTACTGGAAACTTTTACGTTTTTCGTGAAGCATCTCGGCTCCATATCGCTGAGGGATTGGATCTTTCCGAGGGCCTCAACAAACTGAATGCCCTATTCGACCAGCTTACCACTGGTGGCATTGTCCTTCCAGATAATCTGAAGGCAATGATGATTCTTCAGGTGCTTCCACCTTCTTTCGATACCGTTATCAGCACCCTTGTACACTCGATGGTTGTTGCAGATTTTACTCCAGACAAGATCTTACCCAAGATAATGTCTGAGACATACTTGTGTAACACGCAACCTCTTGCTTCTTGTGTGCGTGCTCAGGTAGTGCAGGCAGATGCAGTTTGCATCTTGGCAGTCCGCTGTGCACCTGCAGGGGGACAGAAATGTTCTCACTGTGGGGAAGCACATGCTTCTGACCATTGCTGGCAGAAGTACCTGCACTTGCGACTGGCATGTGGCGGCAATGCCCCCTGGAGACAAGGAGCTCCAGCTCAGTCAAGCCGTGATGCCAATGTGGTGAGGTCAGCACCGAAGCCGAGACAGCGAGGTTCGTGTGGTCAACGGGGTAAGGGTAAGGGCAAAGCCCATGCCCACGGTGTCAAAACTGATGACAAGTCGGATGCCACTTATGTGGTAGATGGAATTGATGCCGTTGAATATACCGGAAAGGAACCGGTCCATATATCTTGGGCTGATGAAATGGATGCTTCAGATGGTATGGCTGGACCAAGCTGCTTTCGAGTGTGGGCCCACAGCTTCTCCGTCTGAGGGCCCATCTACAGGAGCAAGGCAAGAAGAGAGTTACTATGGGGACAGTCGCAGAAATGCAGACAGATCATGGAAACATGGTCTTGATTCCTCTGAGCTAGTTGCCTGGGATGGTACTAAAGTCCTTTGTGGTTATATAGATGAAGAATGCGACTATGATTTGGACTGGTATGATGGGATGTTTTTCCCTGCTGAGGTTACCGGATCAAAATGAGAGAACATGCGGGAGTATTGGATGGTTGATAGCGGATGCTCCCATCACCTCACTCCTTTTATCGAGGATTTCACGCATCTTGGAACACAAACCAAGACTGCTACCACTGCCGATGGAAATGTCATGACAATGACTGGGCCAGGTCACATTATCCTGTCGCAGATGAGATCAGGAAAGAAGAAAGAGCCTTTTGTGCTCCATGGAGTATGGTTTGCTCCGCAGGCTGCTCACTGATTACTTTTGGTTGTAGCACTCACTGATGAAGATTTCCGGTGTGACATAACCAAGGATATGAAGATTTGGGATAAGTCGGGACGTTTGGTAGTGCAGGCCTCTGCCTTGCTGCCAAACAACAAGCTTCACTGGTTCAAGTTGACTCAGATAGCTCCAGGAGCTTGTTCAGCTTCCCTTCAGGATCTCGATTCATCCGAACTGTGGCATCTACATTTTGGACACTGTTCCAATCCGGTCTTACGACATGCCTATTCCAGTACCAAAGGAATGCCTAAACTCAATGTGCCTGATAGCTCCACGCCATGTCGAGGCTGTGAGCTTGGGAAGGCGCACCAACAACCTTTCTTCGAGTCCAAGAAGTGCGCCTCTAGGCCGCTTGCTCTTGTGCACTCAGACCTTGTTGAGTTCCCTATACAATCTAGGAACCATAACAAGTGGATGTTGACCTTCATTGATGACTTCTCCGGTTTTTCTGCTGTCTATTTCCTTCGCAGGAAATCCGATGGCCCACAAGCTTTTCAAGATTTGGTTGCTTGGGCGGAGACCCAAACCGGGTATACTCTGTCCTCTCTATGCTCTGATTGAGGGGGGGAATATATGAACTCTGAGTTGTCTTCGTTCCTCACATCGAGGGGTGTTGAGCACCAGACGTCTGTTCCCTGTACACCTCAACAAAATGGTTGAGCAGAGCGATTCAATCACACCATCTTGGAAAAGGCTGAGGCTAGTCGGCTACATGCTTGTCTTCCGCCATCGTTCTGGCAAGACACTGTAGAGACCTTTTTACACATATATAACAGACAACTGATGCGACGCCTTAAGTGGTGCACACCCATAGCTTTATGGAGTGGAGAAGATCCTGATGTGTCATATTTTAAGGTTTTTGGTTGCCGTGCCTATGTCTTTGTTCTGCAACAGGAACGACCCCACAAGTTATCTCCTAAAGCCGAGGAAATGACTTTTATAGGCTATGAGAAAGGTTCCAAAGGTTACCAATTCTGGTCTAGAGCCAGATCTTGCGTTGTCGTCTCTTCTACAGCCACCTTCGATGAATTCAACTATCCGAATTGTCCCAAAGACAAGACTGACAAACCTCCCCCTACTCCTATCCCACTACGTGCCAACAACTCTGATCAGGAACAAGACGACGGTCTTTACGTTCCAGATCTTCCCAGTATTCCACCTGGAGCAGGACACCCGCAACAAGCCACTCCTCCTCCTCTTCCACCACAGGCGCCACCAAGGCAGCAACCTGCACCTCATAGGCAGCCACCTCATCCTCCTCCACCTCCAGCTGGTCCGTCACAATGGAGACCAACTGTTGAGAGCTCTCCTTTGTCAGATTCGGATGTACATATGGATTCACCACCATCGCCACCAAAGCGATCTGCTGAGGTTCCACCTCGCCCTAGACCCTCTATTCCTATGTTAGGAAAGAGACAGCATACAGCTGAGCCCAGTTGGGATCATCATCCAGGTGTTGGTTATAATCTGTACACTCCTCATACTGTGACACCACCGCCTCCTAGGCGCGTTATGGAGAGGTTCGATATTTCTTATCAACATCCATTACCGGAACTATGTCAGGAAGTATTTCCGCCTAGACCTGTTCGTGTCAGGCAACCCCGAATTGTCCCCGATAATGTCTATGGCAATCGACCAGCTGTTGATATCGAGCGTGACATTCAGGAAGGACGTAATCCGATTGTGGAGGAACCGTCCGTGATACCCAAAGATTCGGACCAACTACCGAAGTCCACAGGCGAAGATGATGGTCATGGGAAGAACATTTTCTCCCATGAGTGGTTCTCTTCTTTCCTGTCTTCAGCCGTATGTGCTAGCGGCATACCTAATCAATACCAGGACATGCTTAAGCTTCCTGAAGAGGAAAAGAAGAAATGGCACTCTGCCATGGAAGACGAGATGAAATCCCTACATGATAGATCTGTATGGGAACTTGTGGATTTACCAGAGGGTTGTAACCCCATCACAGGGAGATGGGTGTTTGCACACAAAGCTGACAGCCGATATAAGGCATGTTTCGTCACTAAAGGCTTTACTCAAGTCTTCGGAATAGACTATGAAGAAACCTTCTCACCGGTTGCACGTCTTGAAACTGTACATCTCCTTTTTGCTTTAGCAGCACTTGAGGATTGGGACCTCGAAGCCCTCGATGTTAAAACTGCCTTTTTGTTTGGCAAGTTGGACGAGGAGATCTATATGATCCAACTGGAAGGATTCATAGTAAAGGGGAAGGAGAACAAGGTTTGTCGCCTCCGGCGCGCACTATATGGCCTTAAGCAAGCCATGCTGCAATGGAGTTGCGCACTACATGATTCACTCCTGAAGATGGGATTTGTCCGAGTTTTTTTGGATCCAGGAGTTTATATTCACGTCCACGGTGATGTTATCATCATTTTTCTTATTTATGTGGATGATGGAATTTTTATGGGCTCAGATAGTGTCATATCCCATCAAACTCCGGTACTCCGTTCATAACTCCTCGTCTTTACACACGAACTCCAGTGCGTTCTCGCCCAAGATGCAACTCCGGACTTCCGGACTTGTACCACCCTCCTTATATGTTCATATTCATTCGCTTACATATTTGACACTTCGCATACCTACTGACTTCGCTTCACATTCTCCTCCGTACCAATGCTCCGCTTAGGAGCACAGCTCCGTTGACATTATTTGACACCCTCCATTAACAATATTTGACATTCTCCGTTGACACTATATTTGACACTCCCTTACTTAATACTATCTCTCCATAGTATAAAAACCCTCGAGATCACTCCTGTATCTCTTCAGTTTGAATGTCAATCAAAGCATTACTCCTGTCCTTTCTCTGAGTCTCAAAGACTCTCCTCTAAACCTCTGCTCGACTTGACGTCGTGACTGATGATCAACGTCATTACCTCCGACCCTCCGACACCTCCAAAGTCTGGGACCAGGACTCGTGTAAGGGCACACCACATACGGTGAAGCCAAGTCCTGACCCACCAGTCAACTCCGGCGTTCTGGAGTTCATCCCAGAGTAAACCGGTCTTTAACAGATAGGAAGTACCTTCTTGAGAAGAAGGCACAATTCATGCGTAAATGGGAGTCTCAGGATTTAGGTGAAGCCAAGGAATATTTGGGGATGCATATCACCCGTGATAGAAGAAAGTGGATCTTGAGGTTGGACCAAATCGCCTACACAGAGAAGATCATCAAGCACTTCGGTTTGCAAAATGCCCAATATGCGTGCACCCCACTTCCTTCTGGCTATATGCCCTCACCATCTACCTCTTCACCCAATTCTACTCAGTGCCACTGTTATCAATCGATAATCGGTTCACTTTTGTTCGTTATGCTAGGCACCCAACCCGACCTTGCATATGCAGTCATCAAGATGGCACAGTTTTCAGCCAACCCCTCTGAAGAGCATATACAGAAGGCTCTGTACATCATGCAATATCTCGCTGGTCATCCTTCACTCTGCATTGAGTATCATGGTGGCAATAAAACTGGCTTAATAGCCTATAGCGACACTGACTGGGCCAGTGATGTAGAGACACGTCGATTGACAACCAGTTATGCAATCTTTTTGGCGGATGGGATCATTTCCTGGCTTTCAAGATGACAAAAGATGGTCACTCTCTCCTCTACAGAAGCAGAGTATGTTGCCATGGCGGAGGTCACAAAGCAAATTTCTTGGATACAGTCGCTGTTTGGTGAGATCGGCTTTCAGGTACCACCTGTTGATATCTTAGCTGATAACCAGGGCACTATCTTTCTCACATCAAATCCTGCTCAGGAAGGACGCACAAAGCACATTCCCATTCGGTATCACTATATATGTGAATGTGTTCAAGATGGCAAGATACACCTCTTTTACATTCCTACGACAGAGCAAACAGCAGACATCTTCACCAAGAATTTGACTTTGACTAGGTTTGAGGACATACGGAAGTGTTTAGCGCTCCTCCCTTTCCCATCTATAAAGACACCAGCATGAATAGTGTAGGGGGGTGTTGAACTTGTTATGTTCATACTATACACTCTTCATACTCGCTTACCCTATCTTTTATCTTATCTTTTATCTTGGAAATGGACTCTTATTATAGAGTATGGTAGACTTTCTTTTTGGTCGTTCTAGGCCCACATGTGACTGTTGTTCGTCATGGGCTAGACCTATGATGTCATTGTGACATCATAGACTCCAGACCACTTCTGACGTCATTGGCTCTAGACCATGACGTCATACCCTTAGCCCTATCAGTCAGCATGACTGATCATGATGTCACTTATGATGTCATACCCTTGACCCTATGAGTCATCGGGTATAGGGCAGGTCTCCTTATATTGGGACTCCTCTTTAACTCTATATACAATATGTATATAGTCTGGGAGCTCTCTCCCATTATAATTAACAACTCTTCTACCTCAGTTTCCATCTGCTTGTTAGCAGATACTTAAGAGCGCTTACAGGTCAGCTGCTCTTCTCTTGCCCACCAGCAAGTCCTGTCAGGAAACCATCATCAACCTTAGCAGTGAGTTCTCCACCACTATTCCTGCTTGTTGCCCTCTGCATCATTGGATCGTGGTCTACCTGTGCCCAATTCCAATATGGTTGCCGTGAGCACCAGGTGACTACTCCAGATCCTAGGGAGAAGCAGAATCCAGAGACAGACCATTGTATGTTGGTACAGACTGTGAAATTGAAATCAGTGTGGCCTATCAGACAGGTGGGATATTCTCCTCTGAGCATAAGGGCTAGGTTGCAAGTGCCTTTAAGATATCATATGACACATTTGGCCACTTCCCAATGGATTGAGTGGTAGCAGTCTGAAACGACCCAACAACAACTACTAAAGTCTTGGGGATGCTGAGCTATGATCTTGACTGTAGAATACAGGAGGTGAGCGAGGAGTGACAAGGTCCAAGATTCAAGGAAAGCTAAAGGATTTTGAAGTACTGAGACTTCCTGAGTGGATCTCTTGTTGAAGGGGAAAACTCCAAGAGAACTAGACTGGGGTACCAGTGCTAGGACTCGAGGTCTTATATAGCATCTCTATGTATGTACATGTGTACTACAGATCTACTGATTGTTACAAGTGTCCTTGGGGGTACCCTTTTTCTTTCGCCTATGGCATCACCAGACCTATCGGTATCCGCTCTGATACCCGATTCCCTCTGGGACGATATCCTCCCAGACCTGGATATTCCACAGGAGGTATGGGAAGGCATCCTGGACTCCTCGATCTTCCAACCGTAATCCTTCCCGAACTCCTTTCATCTTACACTGCAGACCTTCTACTCCTAAGTCATATTCTCTCGTATATGACTCGTGTTCCTATCATCATGACTCACCAGCCTCAGTTCATTTCATCTTATTTAGTCGAGCTGCGCCCGCAGCTTCTATTTCATATTACGCGACACGTCTTCTTCTTTCGGTACGTGATGCATCTTTTCCCTTTATATCTTACGTGACGCGTCTTTCCTTTTCTGCTTCACGCGACGCGTCTCTTTCCTTTTATATCTTACGCAACGCGACGCATCATTTCCTCTTTAGACTTTAGAGCGGAGATTCTATCTCTAGCCGGTCCTAAAGGGGCTTAGTATAAATAGCTAGAATCGCCGCCCATGTAACTCTAACTTTGATCTACGCAATCTTACGTGGATTTCAAAGTCTTCGCTGTCAGCGCCTGTGCCAGCGTCGTGAAACCGGTGTTTCATCAATGTCTAAACCCTGATCTCGATCTTCTGTCAATCAGAGCTCGATCAGGTAACTGCGAGCAGCTGTCCAGCTGAGGTCGCTCCTTTGTCCTTGTGAACAGCTCGCCGGCTGAGGTCACAAGCTATCGTTGTCGTCAACCAGAAGGTTGACCCGCTAGTCATCGTCCAACACTAGCCGAGTTCCTAGCCGCCTATTGTCCAGAGGCCGTGCCCAGATACAGGCCTTGTCCACGACCTGTCCATAGCCGACTCCTCCTTGTGTACCTGGAGGGAGCCCGCTCTTCGCCGCTGAGAGGAACGCCACCTCAAGAAGCCGCCACCGTGTTAAGTCGCCACAACCGTTGTACACAGCTGAGCCGATCCGGTGATCCGCTAGCCGACCAGAGGGTCCACCTGTCTTCAGAGGAAGACCTGTCCGTAGCGCTCTTGACTTCAGTCATCCGCGTACACATTATTTGTTACACCGGTTGTAACACTGATGTAGAGATGGTGATTAAATACATGAGGGAAACATGCATCAAGCATGAGGATAAAGCATGTATCAAACATGCTAAAGGAGTGTGTTAGAAGCACTGCTTCTGAAATGGAAGAGAAGTAAAAACATGTGTCAAACATGAGGAATGGAAATGAATAACATGCGTCAAGCATGTGTGTGACAAATAAGAATATGTGCACAGCACGGACATTAAAGTCGTGAGGAAGTCATGAGGAGATCTAGAACTAGATCATAGATTCCTGATGTTGTGATAGATGACTAGCATCTGTGAGTCATGTGATCTCTGATCATGTGATGGAAAGTCATGTGACACTAGGTCACGTGATGAGTGGCGCTCATGGCCTAACCAGCTGAAGGGAACTATCTTCAGTATAGAGATTAGATGCAATCTAATCATATCTGATAAGATAAGATAAGATAACTTGATCGAAGTTATCATGTGCACGGATCAAGCCGTAACACAGTCAAGGTAACAGCAGAGTTGATTGACTGCATAGGTGATGTCAGGGCATGTCCCAATGGCAAGGTACATGAGTGAACCAACTAATGAGTGATAGGGTGTGTATGTTACAAGTGTCCTAGGGGGTACCATTTTTCTCTCTCCCATGAGTTCACCCGACTTGTCAGTATCCACCCTGATATCCGAGTCCCTCTGGGAAGATATCCTACCAGACCTAGACATCCCACAGGAGGTATGGGAAGAGTACTTCCACTCTGTGCTCTTCGAGGACTAGACCTCTCTCGGACCCGTTTTCCTTCTAACTGCAGACCATCATAACTCCTAAGTCATATTCTCTCATATATGACTTGTATTCCTTCTATCATGACTCATCCCAGCCTCAGTTCATTTCGTTTATTTCATTTGATCCAGATTAGTCGAGCTGCGCCCGCAGTATCACATTTCATATATTTAACCCAGATGCATCCTTCTTCTTTTGGTATGCGACGTGTTTTTCCTTTTATATCTCATGCGACGTGACTCACGTTCTTCCTTTTATATCTTACGTGATGCGATGCATCTTCATTTATCCTTTAGTATCATATGCGATGCGACACATCATTTCCTTTTATACTTTAGAGCGGAGATTCTATCTCTAAACCGGCCCTAAAGGGGCTTAGTATAAATAGCTAGAATCGCTGCCCATGTAACCTTAACTTTGATCTATGCAATCTTACGTAGAATTCAAAGCCTTTGCTGTCAGCGCCTGTGCCAGTGTCGCCAATCATTGAAACCGGTGTTTCATCTTGCCGTCAGTCTTGATCTCAATCATCTGTCAATCAGAGATCGATCAAGCAGCTGTGAACCTTCTATAGGGAGGTGTCACCACTTTGTCCCTGATGAGAGGATCAGTCTGCGAGTCATTGCCCAACACTTGCCGTGCCCAGCCACCTATTGCCCAGAGGCTGCGCCCAGATACAGACCTTGTCCATGACCTGTCCATAGCCGACTACTCCTTGTGTGCCTGGAGGGAGCCTGCTCATTGCCTTGCGAACAGCATACCCACTGAGGTCACCACAACTGTTGCACACCGCTCGCCAATCAGGTGATCTGCTTGCAGACCAAGAAGGTCGCCCGTGTCTACAGAGGTAGACTTGTCCCATAGCAAAGACTTCAGTCTTCTGTGTATGCATTATTTGTTACACCGGTCATAACAGTGCATGGAGGGATGTGCTGTTCATTGTCTGTTGCCTTATCTGTGGGTCTGGATAAGTGGAGTTCCAGATCCATTGGAATTAGCATGGGGTGTGTGCTGCCAAGCCTAAACTGAGATACAATAT
This sequence comes from Neoboletus subvelutipes, assembly GCA_003316035.1. Classification (NCBI taxonomy): domain Eukaryota; kingdom Fungi; phylum Basidiomycota; class Agaricomycetes; order Boletales; family Boletaceae; genus Neoboletus; species Neoboletus subvelutipes. Next base: position 12,142 of record QFEF01001891.1, read on the forward strand.
GATCTATGAGGGCACACTGGAATAGAGAGACAGTTCTGGCTTCTCGGTTCCATTGGATGACAATGCCTACACAGAAATGGGCATCCCCAGTGTGTTACGACCGGTGTAACAAATAACGCGTATGCAGAAGACTGAGGTCTTCGCTACGGGGCAAGTCTACCTCTGTAGACATGGGCGACCTTCTTGGTCTGCAAGCAGATCACCTGATCAGCGAGCGGTGTGCAACAGTTGTGGCGACCTCAGCTGGTATGCTGTTCGCAAGGCAATGAGCGGGCTCCCTCCAGGCACACAAGGAGTAGTCGGCTATGGACAGGTCATGGACAAGGTCTGTATCTGGGCACAGCCTCTGGGCAATAGGTGGCTGGGCACGGCAAGTGTTGGGCAATGACTCGCAGACTGATCCTCTCATCAGGGACAAAGTGGTGACACCTCCCTATAGAAGGTTCACAGCTGCTTGATCGATCTCTGATTGACAGAAGATCGAGATCAAGACTGACGGCAAGATGAAACACCGGTTTCAAGGATTAACGACGCTGGCACAGGTGCTGACAGTGAAGGCTTTGAATTCTACATAAGATTGCATAGATCAAAGTTAAGGTTACATGGGCGGTGATTCTAGCTATTTATACTAAGCCCCTTTAGGGCCGGTTTGAGATAGAATCTCCGCTCTAAAGTATAAAAGGAAATGACGCATCGTGTCACGTATGATACTAAAGGATAAATGAAGACGCGTCGCGTCGTGTAAGATATAAGAGGAAAGACGTGAGTTGCGTCGTGTGAGATATAAAAGGAAAGATGTGTCACATACCAAAAGAAGAAAGACATGTCTTGTTTAAATATGAAATGCGATACTGCGGGTGCAGCTCGACTAATCTGGACAAGGATGAAATAAGTGAAATGAAATGAACTGGGGCCAGGGTGAGTCATGATGGAAGGAACACGAGTCATATACAAGAGAATATGACTTAGGAGATTAAGAGGTCCGCATTTAGAAGAGAGATGGGTCCAAACAAAGGCTAGTCCTCGAAGAGCGCAGAGTGGAAGTATTCTTCCCAGATGTCTGATGGGATGTCTAGGTCGGGCAGGATGTTGTCCCAGAGGGACTCGGGTATCGGGGCGGATACCGACAAGTCTGGTGAGCTTATGGGTGAAAGAAAAATGGTACCCCCTAGGACACTTGTAACACAGTGTCTGAGAAGTTCCAAACTGTCTGCAGTTGATTCCGGAAATGTTCAAGGGAGGCCTTTGAGTTCCCAATCAAGAAGAAATCATCAATGTGGATGGTGACAACTGTGATATGGTCATCAGTTTTTTGAAAATAGATGTAGTATTCACATTCAAGTCATGTGAATCCCCAGGTTGTCATTTGAGTGTGCAGTGTCACGTTCCAAACTTGACCACTCTGTTTCATGCCATAGAGTCCTTTTTGTAATTCCCATACCCAGTCCTCTTTTCCAGTCTCCAAGAAGCCTTCCAGTTGTTCCATGTAACACACTTCATCAAGTGCAAGTACATACACCGTTCAGATAAGCCATTTTAATATCAAGTTGTTCCATTTTCCAGTCAAGGGAGGCCATGATATGTGCCAGGATACAGAATGATTCCAAGCGAGCTGTTGGCGAGGATGTCTTGGAGTAATCCTGGCCAAAAACAGCACTATATCCTCTGCACATGTATTGAGCCTTAAATTGACTTGGATTACCTGTGGTGTCTCATTTGAGTTTGAAGATAGGCCATCCTCACATTACCTTCCAGCCAGAGGGTATGGCTGACCATGGTACCAGCTTGTAAACACCCATGCATTTGAGTGAGTCAAATTCTTCCTGCAGGGTAGTACACCATTCGTCTACAAACAGGGATGACATTGCTTCAAGATAGGTCTCTGGGTTGCTGGGGTATGGTAGGTGGTCACCAGCAGATATTGGGGTACACTTAGGGAGGACACTTTCCTCCTCCTCAGTTTCACCCTTGGTTAGTGGGGGTGGTCCAGCCCTAGGCTCTCATAAATTTTCAGAAATGGTTTGGAGATTCGGGTTGATCAGTGGGAGGTATTGCTTAGTGTTGGTGCCTCTGTTGTCCTGGTGGGGGTAGGGCTACTGACCTCATCCAATGTTGGCTCAGGCAGTGTGACTGTTATGACCAGTGTAACAAATAACGCGTACGCAGAAGACTGAAGTCTTTGCTATGGAACAGGTCTACCTCTGTAGACGACGGTGACCTTCTTGGTCAGCAAGCAGATCCTCTGATCGGCGAGCAGTGTGCAACAGTTGTGGCAACCTCAGTTGGTATACTGGACACAAGGCAATGAGTGGGCTCCCTCCAGGTACACAAGGAGTAGTCAGCTATGGAGAGGTTGTGGGCAAGGCCTCTATCTAGGTGCAGCCTCTGGGCAATAGGCAGTGGCGACAGCGAGTGTTGGGCAATGGTTTGCGAGCTGATCCTCTGATCAGGGACAAAGTGGAGACACCTTCCAAGGACAGGTTCTCAGTGCCTAGATCGAACTCTGATTGACAGAAGTTCGAGATCTAGATTGGCGACAGCAATTATCGACGCTGAAACTGACAGTGACAGCGAAGGCTTTGAATTCTATGTAAGATTGCATAGATCAAAGTTAGAGTTACATGGGTGGTGATTCTAGCTACTTATACTAGACCTCTTTAGGGCTGGTTAGAGATAGAATCTCCGCTTCTAAATGTTACAAGTGTCCTAGGGAGGACTATTTTTCTTTCTCCAATCAGCTCTCCAGACCTATCCGTATCTGCCCCGATACTGGATTCCCTTTGGGATGACATTCTCCCAGACCTGGACATCCCACAGGAGGTATGGGAAGGCATCCTTGACTCCTTGCTATTCCAGCCTTAATCTTTTCTCAGACCCCATCTCACTACTGCGGACCTTTTACACTCCTAAATCAAATTCTCTTACATTTGACTTGTATTCCATTTTTATCATTGACTCATTTTGGCCTCAGTCTTCTTCTTCATTTCATTTTGCCTCATTCATCAAGCTGTGCCCGCAGCACTTCTATTTGATATTCGTCCTTGATGCGATGCATCTCTTCCTTTTATGGTATGCGACATGATGCGTCTTCATTTATCTTATTTAGACTTTAAAGTGGAGATTCTATCTTTAGCCGGCCCTAAAGGGGTTTAGTATAAATAGCTAGAATCGCTGCCCATGTAACTCTAACTTTGATCTATGCAATCTTACATGGAATTCGAAGTCCTTCGCTGAAACCTGTGTTTCATCGTCATCGTCAATCTTGATCTCAAACATCTGTCAATCAGAGTTCAATCAAGGCACTGAGAACCTGTTCCCGGAAGGTGTCTCCACTTTGTCCCTGATCAGAGGATCAGCTCGCGAGCCATTGCCCAATGCTCACTGTTGCCACCACCTATTGTTACGAGTGTCCTAGGGGGTACCCTTTTTCTTTCGCCAATGGCATCTCCAGACCTATCGGTATCCGTTCCGATACCCGATTCCCTCTGGGACGACATCCTCCCAGACCTGGATATCCCACAGGAGGTATGGGAAGGCATCCTGGACTCCTCTCTCTTCCAACCGTGATCTCGCTTCGGACACCTTTCATTTCTTACTGCGGACCTTTTACTCCTAAGTCATATTCTCTCACATATGACTCGTGATCCACTCATCATGACTCACCGGCCTCAGTTCATTTCACCCTTATTTAGTCGAGCTGCGCCCGCAGCTTCTATTTCATATTACGCGACGCGTCTTCTTCTTTTGGTACGCGACGCGTCTTTTCCCTTTTTATCTTACGCGACGCGTCTTTCCTTTTC
>QFEF01001897.1:0-13002 GCA_003316035.1 Neoboletus subvelutipes
TTAAACGAAGCAAGGATAGTGTTTGCGGGGTCAGCGGAGTAGTTAGCAGATAGTATCCCATCCAGGGAGACATTGTAGAGTGCATTGCCAACAGAACCTATGAGGTCAATGCCTGTGCCTGTGTCGCGAATAGCGGACGCGTGAACGAATCGTATTTCGGTGGGAGAGTACACATACCATTCCAATTGATCAAGAGGCTTGCGCCATTGAGCGAGGTATAGTGATAGCTGGTACCTACCCCGACCTGGCCAGGGCCTGTAGCGGCGCCGGAATCAGTGTACAAGAGCTGCCAGCCAGCTGTGATGTTAGGGCTGGGTTCGAGGTTTACGAAGGGAAAGTAGGCGATCTCAGGGGAGTCATCGTCGACTTGGAACTGATAGAGGCTCACTGCCATTCATCCAGCGCTGGCAGGCTAGGTGGTGAATATGGGGAAAGGAGGAGCGAGGACGGAAAGGAGGACCCGAAGTGCAAGAAGAATAAATCGGAGACTTTCAGGCTGGCTGCCAAGCCTCGAGGTGATGTCGTGTCGGAAATAGCTCGCGAAGTCGACGACGGCGCCCAGCGGCGCGGATTATCCGACGAACATGATCTTGAAATCTGCTCAAGTGCACAACTGAACACTTGTCTCCATATCAACACCCGCTCATGTCGAAACTGTAACACTTCTTTATCAACCCAGCGCAGATCTGACACACCGCCGACTCACACACAGGTCCAAAGACTCGCTACAACGCTACTACTTCACTTGCAGAACCCACCCCTGCCACATTCCTCCTCCGTTGGTAACGCGCCGTCGGCCACTTGTCAAACGGTGCGTCAATGACTCAATACCCTTCTTGGGGGTTGGTCCGTCCACGTTTGAGTTACCATCAACGCAAACCAGTGCTGTGTGTCCCACGGTTACGTTACTGAACTTCAGGTCCAGTTGCACCTCTGGTCGAGACATGTACTATTGCACTGACACTCTTGCCACAGAATGATAGACGCGTTACTACCTTTACCTGGAACGCAGCCTTTCCTTCCATCACTGCTGACTCATGTCCGGTCAGCAGTCCCCGGCTTTCCTCTGGAACCTGTCATCGTCCAAGTATTGCTCCTTTGCATTATCTCCGGGGACAAGAATTTAATATTGCGCACACGAGACGAAGATGTCACCCTCGTCTCCAGACTCACTGCGTTGGTAGGTATCCATCGTTCATGCCAAGCTTGGCGACTCCCGTGCTTCGCGCCAAAGAACATACATGTGCGTTACATTAACGTTTCATTTCCAGGCCCTCAACACGATTTTCGGCTACAACACTCATACGCTAAAGTGCCATTCCAGTAGTGCGAATAAAACACCCTCCGAATTGCTTCGGTCTCTGTTCTTTGCTGTCTCGACGATCACGCCCCCAACAGATCATAATCTGAGTGGTCCATCGCACAAACATAGGCACGCGCGTGCTTCCAACTCCCGTAATTCAGTGGGCAAGTTGCCTATAGCACCCTCTATTTCTGTCAGCACAGCACGTAGCAGGCGTACATCTCTATCCCGTTCAACCTCACACCCGAGTGAATCGAAGTCATCGGTTACCCCCCTTGGACGGCCGCAGTTAGACACGGAGAACCCCACGTCTATCAATGTAGAGGTTTACTCGCAGCATCCTAGCTTTCATCCCGCTGGCGCACAAACGGATGCATCTGTCCCGACCCCATCATCTAACATTAGTACTCATTCCAGAAATGTGTCACGCGGGAGTACTGAGCCATTGAAATTACCCTCTGCGGTGGTCGTATCAAGCCTCGAGCTTGCAAATATTCCTTCTCAGAAAGCAGTCCTGCGAACCCTTGTGGAACGAAAAATCATCGTGTCAGATGGGGGGATATTTGGGCACGATCAAGACGGTTTGACTCTCGAATTGCCCGATGGATTTTTCATGGTATACGTGTGTCGATCTGACCCACGGGAGAGACCTCCAATATACAAGAGTCTCGTACGCGTCTCCTCCACGGCAATACCTTTTCCCTCAGTAACCATTTCTTTCCACAGCTGGACAGATTCGCGATGAGCTCCTCCGTCGACGTCGGAGCACAGACCCGCTCGGCAATACGCCAATTTCGCCCCCCTTCATCTCCGTCTGCAACACTCCCGTCACCACATACTTCCCTCACCTCCGCGGCTTTCCCAGCGTTACATTCGTTGAATTCTTTACCTGGTCCGCCGACACCACCAAAGCCTCTGGCGTCTCCGGTGATCTCTTCTACTCTCCTCCAGCGACTCAAACACCTCTGCGTGACTCAGGCGCGCATAAGGCCCCCGCTTAACATCTACCTCGCTGATCTGTTCAGTGCCACACGACACTATGGACCTTTGGATAGTATGATGCTTACGGTACGTGCGCGTCAAGATGCAGAAGCCCTCATACGTGCGAGTCGCGTACTCGGCGCAGATTGCACCGGTGCCGAGCTCATCAAAGAGCATGCCGAACGAACCCACGAGACGGCCAGCACCTCTACCTATCCACATTCGCTCCCCAGCATAGCAAGTACCTCTTCCGACTGGCTCATAGACGGGTTTGATGTCCCGGAGACATACGAAGCCCTCGGCGGTTCCAGCCTGCAACACAGCGTGGCCAGTCAATCGGAACCGCCCGTAGATTTGGACGTATCGGAAGCGGATATAGCGAGGATGTTTCCGAGGGTTGTGTCACATCGGATTCGAGTCCGGGACTCACCGTTCGATGAAATCTTGAGTAGCGCGGTTTGTGGGGCGACAAGTACCCATGGTAACAAGTCCCACGAAGGGGAAACGGTTCAATGCCAGTGGGAACGAGAGACGGTAAAGGATATTCTGGTACATATATTAGCAGAGGTCTGAAGCATCTGCTTGTGTCGTATTTGCTTCTTCTGTCCATCTAATGACATTTAATGAAAAACCGTGATGGTTCCAAGGGGACCGCAAGACGCTACAGAGTCACAATGGTCGATCTCTCAGTACTCAGTATGGGATTTCTGAGACTGGTTGTACGCATATCCTTATTCGGACTGACCGCGACGCCAGAGAACCAGCCACCGACTATGACGAACGGACCACCAGCATCCCAAGCAGGACCCTCGCAAGCATCTACGACGACACCCAGCACGTCGGAAACAGCACCGCAACAGCCATGTTATACTCCCATCCAACCAAATGCCCAGGCGGGCCCCTCACAACCTCCACAACAACCCGTGCAATACACCCAGGCCCACCTCGCCCAACAAGCACAGTCCCAAGCGCAGACACAAGGCCAGCAAAATGCGGCCCAAGCCTACTACATGGGCTACCCACCCGGGGCCTGGCAGAACGCATGGCAGCTCTCTGGATACTCTTACGCCGCCTCTGGGAGTTCGCCATATCAGCAGACACACTACACGCAGATTCCATACGCGCAGTACCAACAGTACCAGCCGCAACCAGCAGCTCGCCAGCGCAAGCCTCCGCCGAAACCGCGCACGCCGACACCCGAGCCTGTATACAGACATTGGGACGAGGTCATACGCGCGTTCTTGAAGAAGGTGGGTTTGACACAGGCCCTAAGGGGATTCGAGGATGACATGGTCGTCTTGAATGCCGATTGGGAGAGAAAGAGTGTCCCCGGGGCGATTGGTGATTTAGTACGCGATCTCATGGTGCGGAACACACGTTTTTTCTGAATGCAAATTTCGTTCACGTTTTCATTTTCGCGGGCCAGACGTTGGGCAAGTTCAAAGAAGGGGAGGAACCGAAGGAGCGTCCGCTTGAAGAACGAAAGCTAGACTATATTCATTTGAGTACCGGCGCCGAGCCCCAGTCCCAGTCTACAGTAAGCCTGAAAGTCCCCCTTTCGCGCTAGTGTTATTCATTAGAAACGCGTTTAAAGATCACGAAAGCTATCTCACAGTTCCTCGCGAAAAATCGTGCAAAGAACGACGCGTCAAATCGCGCAGAGTTTCTCGAATCCTTGGCACAGAAGCGACGGCGACTCAACCTCGATCCAGAGAGTACCGACCATATCCCATCGTGTGCAAGGACAGACGCGAAACCCCTGGATAGAGACTCTCAAATGAAGTATGACATAGCAAAGAATGAGGATGGGCCCTTGCGGAGGACAGTGAAAGGTCCGGATGGAAAAGAAGCACGGGCGAAGGAGAAACTCGGCGCCACCGCAGATGATACACCAAGCGAGCTCCAACCCGCAATAGACGAGAGGTTGAAGAACATTGAATCGCATGTAGCGGTACGCTACGGTAATGTCTCTTCTTGCATTCCGGAGTTACCTTGCTTGATGCTCCGCAAAAAGTTCCTGCACCACCACGTACATTGCTTGCGCGTCTACAGTTTCTAGAAGACCATATCATAAAACTAGAAAATGAATATCCCCCATGGGCGGCGCTACACTTCAACCAACCCAACCGTGGTGTGGGTTACTCAGCTGTGATGGTATTTTCCCCTATTTGTTGACAAGCGTTTCAGTGGCCGCCGCCTCCGCGCCAGACACCTATTATTGTTCCCTCACACCTCACCACGAAGGATGCGTCAGTCGAACGCGCGACTGCCCTTCCTGGGAGTACCGATGAAGCTGCCAGCGCAGTCCCTAAAGGGAAGAACAAGAATAAATCAAGCTTGCATCGTGCTGTTATGGAGAAACTCGAGGTGCAAAAGGCCATGAACGACCTGGCAGGGACCCAGAGCAGTGGATGAAACAAGTCGCACGAAGACGGCCCAACAACTACCGATCATGTTGCGTTCCTTCATGATCATCGTCCGGCACCGAGCGTCCTGTGATGAGTGCGCGGGTTCTACGGAGTTCCGGCTCCGTCGTTTTCTCCTTGTCGCCAAGTCTGCTATTACAAATGGTGACATCTTCGTAGCAGTTCTTCATCAAATTCTATGGGCGCAGGTTCCTCGCAAATTGTTCATAAATGGCTCGTCGTACTTTTATCACGCAGTGCCCGGCCGAGCTAGTACCAACGAAGGGACAAGAGAGGTATGCTTAGTTGCCGAGCGTACTCAATAGGTCATACTTGAATTTCTACCTCTCCTCCCTGCTGTACACACCCACACTGCGTCCTCCTTCGAGGGAGCATTAGCCTGAAACGCGTACACAAATTCGCTGCATATACGGTGAGGTATCACTGGATTACAGTTACAGATATCATCTTCGGTTCTTCTTGTGATCTTTTTTCGTGACATATATACAGCTAAATTGAGCAACTCTTGACCTAAACCATGGTAGCATGTCGGGTTCGATATTTGGACATCCGTCCACCTTGAGTGACCTAATGACGGCAGATTTCTCCGCCGACGCAGCAGATTCGGATGCATGTTGTACGCGGGTCTTGACGAAGGCATACGTGTTCGACGTGGTGAGGTCGGAACACCAAGAGACGTCGACGTGCCTTAATGCACGACACGGCAGTCCGTGTAGTGGATCGACCGTCTTTGGGGTAAGAAACTGGAACAACTCGTTTACGACTGCATGGACAGAGTTGATCTGCAACGTCTCGAGGTTGGGTATGGAGGAAAGGAGCGTCGGTAGGGTGGACGGACTCAGGCTGCAATTGGAAATACGGAGCTCGACAAGAGAAGGACGGGAAGCGATATGGAGCAGAGTCTCGTCCGCCATCGTAGCCGTGGTGAACATGCTAAAGTGCGTGATCGATGGCGCGACGATAGCACGTAGGACATTGAAAGGGTTGATGATTTCTCGACACTCGATGCTTTTAAGATTGTCCATAGACACGGGCCCAGCGTCATTATCTAATTCGAGGTCGAGGTGCCTGGTTCTCTGGACATTCAAGACGAGTCTCTCGAGCGATGGATTAGCTGTAAACACTCGCGTGGAAAAACGACCAATAACTCCAGTGAGGTGTAACTCCTTGAGTTGTTGGACCCGTTGCCACCATTCGTCCACCATATTAATGATTCCATCCATGTGAAGAGTGTTGAGTTTCCAGTTGGGACCGGAGAGGCAACAGGATAGCTGGTCAGGGGACGTGAATTCATGCAAGATCAGTTCGGCAAGCTTCGAGAACGTATGTGGCATGGAGATATCGGAGAGCATCTCATGAAGTTCGATAAATGCCCCGCCAGAAATGTGAAGGCTCGATAGACCGTCCCAGGATAAATCCTGGAGTTGAGTAAAAACGGCGGCTCTATCCAGCTGTGGCAAGGCAACCGAGATGCGAGCGATGCGGTTGTTGGCGCGTTGTTTCCACAACTTTGCTTTTTGCAAAGGGCGTTTCTTGGATAACACGAGCGTTTGCCACGCGGAGGGTGTGTTGATGAGAATTCGTCGCCAATGTCCGCAGACGTGAGAGAGCTTGACGGCCCAGGTGTAATCCTCGTCAATCAGCATGGTGAAGATCTCTACTAGGGTCTCCACTGGGAGTTTTCCCAAGAGGTATGAGGTCTGGGCAACCTGTAATGACCGCTGTTTCTCGGCAGCCACCTGCGCAGTGACGACCTTCTCTCGCAGTTCTGCCAGTTGAGTGTGCCGCTGAAAGTCCTCCGGTCGCAGACGACTCAAAGCATGATCAATCATCTTGATAGCAGAGCCATATTTCCCGACAAGGTCAAAGAGACGCGCTGAACGAGCGTAACCCTGCCACCGGTCGGGCGCAAGGTCAATGACACGTTTTGAGTCAAGAAGAGCAGCTTTGAGATTGCCGAGTTTTTCGTGTACTGCTGCGCGCGAATCGTAGATGATGAAAGTACTGCTTTCCAGTTCTGCAGCCTTGTTGTTGGATCTTTGGATGAGGGAATGACTGTAATGCGATGAATATCAGATCTCACCTGGTTCATGTGCGTGAGTGCCTCCTCGAGGTCACCACGCCTGAAACAGGCAACTCCCTTGTCGAACGTCGCTTGCCATGCCATGTGTGTGGGGTGAAGGCAACTAGTAGACAGGTGGTAATGAGATTCTAGAAGGTCGGAGCCTGATTTCGCGGTTCCCGTCTACAGCGTCACGCTTGCTGTGTTAAAGTCGCCCTTTTGCCGCGAGCTGAGGCAAGCGTTCCGAAGGTATCGATTCATCAATTCTTTGTACATTGTCGCACTTAGCAAGGTAGGCACGTCGAAATCAGAATCCGTCCTTTCCTCCTTTCTCACCTTTCACCCGACATCCAACCAAGTTCAATTAGATCTAACTACCCGTCCTCGATGAACATACGCAGAGTAGAGGTATGTACCTGTACTTTGACATTCAGTAGCGCTCACCGACGCGAATCACCCATCGTTATTTGCACTGTCGGTCCCGGCGCGCGGCCAGCTCAACGATATTGTCAATGTCCTCACGTGCAACCTGTGTAATATCCCAGAGAACTATTACATGCGATATTGTGAGCTTCCCCATTGGTGCAGGCTGCAGCGTCACTCCTCCAACTGACGGGCAGGGATATGCATGGTACTCACCTGGCCGGACTTGTCCTTTCTGGCTGAAGACGAGAGCGGGAAGGTGGTGGGATATGTCCTGTCGTCGATGTGCGTCCTGCTCCTCTGTCAAGCAAGTAGATCTGATCAGGCCATAGAGAACCCGATGAGGATGGCGACCCTGACACGCCGATCGGTCAGGTCAATTCATTGTCTGTCCTCAGACCCTACAGAAGGCTTGGTCTCGCCCAAAAGCTAATGAATCTGACCAGTGCGTCTTTCTTCTTTACGCTGGTCATCGTTATAAATATCGCAGGCCAACATGGAGATTTTAGAGGACGCCATGCTGCGCGAGGACGTCGACATCGAATACATCCAGTTGCATGTCCGAAAGTCGAACAGGGCTGCGTATACGTTGTATGACAAGCTCGGTTACAAGTATCATCGCATTGAGAAGAAGTACTGTGGGTCTTTGGTGTGATTACCCGCTGACTCGCTCATCCATTTCACACGTCGTGCAGATGCTGATGACGAGGATGCATTCGTAATGCGATTTATTCTCCGATCAAGGGGTCCGGAGGAGCAGGAGAGGTTTGTTTCTTACACTCACTTTAACTCTTATTTCTGACATACGGCACCCGAACGACGCAGTCAGGGTACTCAGAGACGCGCACGGAAAACATGGATCGCAAACTTGTGGTATTTCGTACACGACAAACCACAGCAGTTTGCGGGAGCAACCATGGCACTTCTTCGAAGGAGAAATTCACACCCATGACCATGGCCTTACCAACGCTTCGTTCCTTTCATCTATACCGTTCATATTTCGTGCTGGGAACGGAAATACAGGTCAGCACGCTATATCACTGCTCGTAACTAATATGCTTCGTTCGCTGTATGGTACAAATAAAAGCTAGATAGAGTTTGAAACCGCCGGCGAGACCCATAGCATTGTCTGGGTTTATCGAAACTTTGATCGCTTGTAACCTTGGCATGCAAAATAGCTGTTTAACGGTAAGAAACCGCCCGCGCGAGAAGGCGGGTACGCAAATGGCGCAGTGTTGTGGCTCAAGAGCATTGGTAGGAAAGGCTCTACATAAATCGCAGATTCCAGAGCAAGATTTACACCTCAATGCTAGAGTGGAATGGTCGGAGACTCGCCCTTGTAATGGAAATGATACAATGCATTCACAACAATCTCGTTGATGATGGACTCGAGCAGGGAAAGAGGATAATTCGTCACAGAAATTGTGTTAAAAATTGCTCTGAAAGGGCTCAGTACCACTGTATGAATTGACTGGATATCCCAGCGGTCACATTCGAAGACGAAGACCGCACAAAGGATAAGAATAAACGAGTGGAAACTTCCTGGATGAGCAAGGGAATCGCCAAAAAACTCGTCAAAGACCGTAACTCCAGCAGGTGGTGAAGAAGTATCGCAGAAAATTAGCTCGTCGACGTTTGGCTGTGTGTCAAGAGTCAACGCGCTCAGTATCAGAGAGAAAAAAGATACACTCGCTTGTCCAAGCGAATAGGAGTAACTCGTGATTATGCCAGCCTTGGGATCATTGTTGTTCGCTGCAAAATTCACCGTCAACCTGATCTAGGGCATCCGCGGTGTAAGTGATTAGATCTCCCTTACATTCTGCGTCAGCAAGACCCTCCAAATAACACTCAGCATAGAAGCAATGCATACCCAAACTTGCGTTTCAATGTGAATCTGGTTACGATACCCTGAAAGCCGATTACCAGTGACTATCGATAGCAGTACATTTCAAAGTACAAAATTATTGAGATCCCCTATGAATAGACCGACGAGGTTATCGCGTCATATACTATTTGCAAGAAAAATCATGTACCTTGAGAGCGAAGAATAAATCGGGACTCGCAGCTTCCGTGACATCGACGACTGTGCCACCCCAAATATTTGCACGTTATCGATGGCCAGTCCGTACTGATTTGTGAACCACGAGTAGCCTGTGAACAGTGCTGAGATATCTGTCTATTGCATACGCCATTCAAACGTACCTCCGCCAAGTATAAAACCAGCCATGCCGATACCATATATCCTTCCACCACCAACATTCGCTCCATATGGTTCAAGCTTGAGCTGCGTAAACATCGTCTCAAACGAGACTTGTTCCTACTGTAACCGTTTGATCCGTGAAATCTCGGAAGCTCTCGACATTGCCATTTGGACTCCTGGAATGGACGAAAAACGACACGAGGCGCAAAGGGAGTTTGTGATTGTCCAAGAATCTGTAGCTAGAAGAATTCTCTTCAGTAATTGAGAACATAGTAATTTGGTAGTGTGCTCACCGCTATACCAACATCTTCTGCTGTACTGGTCTCGAACGAGCACGCTGCGGTCTGGGTACTCAATGATGCCCAGTGACCGACATCCTCTTCATATTTAACCGATGCTACATTGAACAATATCGTCAAAATTCTAAGACTCTAGGAGAGCAGAATACGAAATTAAAAAAACGAACAAATATCGTAGACCGCTGACGCGGTGGAAGTTGAGGCCGCAATTTGTTGACACACCTCATTCGATTAAAGACGGGGGAGTGGACCACCAGCATCACCACAAATCGCTGACGTGATATCGCCCCCTAAGACTACAATTAACAGGAGAGCTGAGTGAATTATACCCCACGGAGAGGACAGAAAGACTGACTTATATCCTAGTCCACCTACTCATTTTATGTCACGGCAAAAAGCTCGTCAGGGTTCTGCCGCATCTCCAAGTCATCGCTCGACGACTTTTCCGCGAATCATTGAGGTGTAATTGGAGGACGGCTGGCAAGAAAGGAAATTAAGGGTCGATGGGCGCATCTGGGGTTGACTTCGGAGTCAAAACCTCGGCTAAGTTGGCAGATCACTGTCGAGCAGCGTCCGATTGTTTATTGTTCTAATTGGTCGACTTTGGTGCCTTTCCATAAACACTTAGCCGTTTTCTGCCTGGCAGAGTCAGCAGACATACGCCGACCATGTACTTCTGGCACACGGTCGTGACGTCCCAAACGATATCAACACTCGCTAATGTCTGCCCGGTATTACATCAGTGTCAGGGGATAAGTTCTGCGCTAGATCGCGGTAAGCTCAGAAATGCGTTACCCAACATTAGTGGCTGATAATGATGTGTTCGACAGTCCCAAAGAGCCAAGAAAATGTCGGGACGTTGCCTTGTACAATAATCCATGGGTCGCGCACACACATTGATCGAATCGTGGCTCACTATCATCCACGCTTCAGTCATCGACCGGCGCCACCTTGTTCCGAGAGGCTGTCACTTGTTGGAAGTGCGATGGAGGTACTCCAAGCTGTGTAAATAATCATGACCCGTGTCACAAACCTTGGCCGAAAGCGCGAAGAAGCCAAAGTCAGATAGTGGTGGTGAACAAACGCCAGGCCATATCGAAGCAGAAGGAGAGACGGGCGTAGAAGGCAAGGGAGGAGGACCGTCTGTTGGACAGAAGAAGTCCAAGATAACGAAAAAATGCGAATCAAAGGGTGGGTGTTGTATTTTATACTTCGCCGTGGAAGGCTGATTGTCTCTGGCTAGGTGTTGTAATAGCGGTCACATGAAGAGGCGCACCAAGCAACGTCGACTTAAGGGTATATCAGACCGTCAAGCTGGCACGGCATGCTTTGCGTGTCGTACAAAAGGTCATACTCCCAAGGACTGTCCCGGGGCAGCCGGAGACGGTCAGAAGAACGTCAACACAGCGGTCGGGATATGCTACAGGTTTGTGTTTTCCTTTCAAAGTCGTCTCTCGCTAAACGATGGACAGATGTGGTTCGGCGAAACATATGTTATCTCGTTGCAAGAAACCAGAAGATTCTCTTATAATACTTCCCTTTTCGCCTCATATTCGGTTTGCTCAGGGAAGGATCATCTCGCTTCAGCGTGTCCGCAAAACAAAGAGACGGGTGTATACCACAACGGAGGAAGCTGTAAGCTCTGTGGGGAGAAAACGCAATTTGCAAAAGACTGCGAACTTAGGAAGAAAGTTGTGTCAGGGACAGCAGCGACAACGATCTTCAGCGCTGGGAGTGGAGCAGATGAAGATGACTTCCGTACTTTCAAGCCAAGCGAAAGAAAGCGAAAGTGTCAAATGACAAAACGGCTCAACGTTCAGACGGGTCCACAGGGACGGTGAAAGTATTCTGTAAAAACCAACTGTCCGGCAAATCGAAGAAAGTCGTATTCTTCTAACAATCCTTACACTCGCGGAGCAGAGAGCTTGCGGTTCCGTGGTGAGTATATGTTCCTCTGTCACGAAAACCCACACATTTTTCGGTTCTTGTTTGTTTGTAGGCCAACTACCTTGCTCCTTGCCATGTGCAAGTCATTGATGCGAAGTAAGGACTAGTTACTCTCGAATTGGATAATTGGCCAATTGGTCAGAGATGTCCGTTTCTCGTACTCAGACGAGGGACGGAAACTTGTGAACGAAAGCACTTGCTGGACGGTACTCTTTCCGTTGTTCACGCCTTTCGTGAGCGTACTATACGTCTCTTTGTTGACTTATACCCTCGGCTTCGCGCACTTCGGTTGTTGTACGTTATCGTGATAACAATACTAAAGGTTGATACCACTCTTGTGAGGCTAGTCATGTGTCTGATGGCCCATTGGCAAAACGGCAAACAGTACGTGATACCACAGCATTCGCGGTGATTATACATTGGTGGGAGCATTCAATATTCAATATTCAGCTAAGCCTGCGTGAGATATCCGTGCCAAGGTGCTTGTCATATACGACGACATCCCATGAACGTCCTTTCACCAAGGATCATTTATGGAACGGCATGGTGAGCTACTTGCGACGCATCCTTGTTGTTTACAAGAGTTGCGGACGTCATGGTGACCCAGGAAAGGAGAACGTACAACACACCTCGTCGTCAACGCCTTCTTGCAAGGATTTCGTGCTGTTGATACAGGTGACTCCATAAGCGGCATGATGATATGTTTCGGGGGCTTGACACATCCCCAGCTTGTCAACCCAAGCATTACAGGTACATTTTCTATTTATCTGTGGGAGGAATAGCCTGATATCTCAGATTTGACCCTCGCTTCTCACAGGGAGGACCTCGTTGGCGAGGCGCTTGACGTCTTGCAGAAAAAACATGATATAAAGCGTGAAGAGATTCATATCCAGACAAAGTGCACATTCAATCCCCTTCAGAGACTATGTCCCGTCGAGTGTTCACATGTTCTATGCAATGCAGGTTCACACCAATCGGGGGACAAGACCTCAGCAAACCGATTCCCTACAACGTCAAGGATGCTGTCAAAGACCAAATTACAACGTCTCTACGAGTGTCCTTGCGCAACCTTCGAACGTCTTATATCGACTCTTATCTCCTTCATTCACCTCTAAGGACAATGCAAGCAACCTTGGAGGCGTGGCACGCACTTATGACCGCCCAGGATGCAGGGACCGTACGCAAGATCGGCGTCAGTAACGTTTATGACGTGCGTGTCCTTACTATTTTGGGAGAGTTAAGGAAGGTGCAGGTCGTGCAAAATCGGTGGTATGAGGGGAATATGTGGGACCCTGATGTGTGGAGGTATTGCAAAGGTCATGGGATTGAATATCAGTTTGTACCCTTTTCTGTTCGCCAGT
>QFEF01001900.1:0-15626 GCA_003316035.1 Neoboletus subvelutipes
GAATGGCATTACTAACAATATTTACCAAATGTGACATATACATAACATGTCAATGCAATTATGCAAGTCAGTTAGCTTACATTGACAGAATTTATATTTGCACAAAATAGTGGTACATTAATTGGAAAGCTCATCCCAATAGTTATATATTTTCCCAAGCAATATATAATCATAAAATTATCAGGAACTTCTGCTAAGCATGACACTCTCATAAAATATTTGCAAGCCCAGGCAAGGTTATTAGCTGGCAATGGAAAGATCTATATTTTCATTTCAAAATTTTATCTAATTGAAATATGTATGATGTTATAGCATGTTAATGACAAGCCAGCAATGGCCCATCTCCGTCATGCCTTGTATTGTCAGCGCTATGTTGGGGTATGCGCTTATCGAAGAGATATGGATTCAACACAAACTGAAAGACACGGAGAGAGCATACCCACGTTTGTCACTCAGAATGCTGCGATATTTTTCATGGTCTGTTTTCGTGGACCATTCCTAGCTCCCACCTTGTGTCATTAGTAGCGCTGCGTGTGCGCTCCTGGTAATTGGGGTATTTTGTTCATAGAAAAGGTCCGCGCGCGAGAATAGGGCGCATAAATTGCATATGTTGACCTGTTCACTCTTGTTCAAACAGGCACTTCCAGGTAAACGAAAGGGTTCTGTGAGCAGTGCTCCCAGTGGCAAACAGGTAAGTATCCCCTTGGACTGCAACTGAATACTCGTGTGAGGCGCGTTCGTGGCTATTCCCCTCGTTGCCATGCCTCGGCAGACTTTTTTAATGTTTACTTTCCAACTTCTACTTTCTCGTTCCTAATATTCTCGGCGGCCATTCGACCATCGGCAACTTCTTCGCCTTTCAAGTTGCCGGTACACTCGCCGTCAGGCCCGTCATGCCCTGCATCCTACGCCAATTTCACCACGCCACGACGTACAACACGTGCATGTATCTCTGGCACATTACGCCCGCACCCCTCCCGTTATTCAATGCACTTGCGCTCGCCTGTCCGCCTGCACACTCCGAGGGGAATAGGAATGGCATCGGCATCGGCATCGGGACTAGTGCGACGACCGAAGTCGGCATCTGGATCGGCCTCGCTCTCGTTTTCGCACTATCCAAAGTCGCAGCGATCCTGTACACGATGTTCCTCATCAAACGACACGCCCCCGTTTGGTCCGCGCTTGCGCCCGCGTCTATCGGCATATCTCGGACCGGCTCCGAATTCCGTTCCGTGTATACACCAGGTACTGAATCCGGAAATGGAACCGGAAATATAACCGGAACTGGGATTGGATTTGCGGCTGGCAAGGGAACGGGCTCGGGGTTGGGGTCAGCCCGCGGTCGAAGCAACGGTCTCATGCAGAGCCATGTGTCTCGGATGCGTGGTCGGTTCTGTCGTCATCAGCACGCTCTTTACCGCGCTGAATGGGTCTACGCGGGCGAGACGGTGGGTCGTCGGGTGGGTATGGTCGATCGTCATGGTATGTTTTGCTGTGGTGGGCGCGAGAGCGACGAGAGGGATTCAATCCATGAGTCATTGAGTGGGAAGGCTTGCTAGTCGGGCCACATGCGTGTCCCAGAGGCTGGGTATAACGGTGTTCTTTGATGATTCGGATCATCCTGGCAGTGTCGTGTACCCGACTGTACATTCAATTTGTCGGTCGCGCTGCGAAATCTCCACAAATAAATGTTTCTCGGTCACTTGAGACGGGCCCCAGTGAAGAGGCAATGACTCGTGGAAGCGCATGTTGGGATGAAAACCTCATCCGAAGACGGACGGCAAGTATGAAACAACCGACAAAGGACGACACACGGTCAGATTGGATGAGCCACCCTGCATCTGACAGCGTACACCATACATAGACACAAAACAAAGGATCCCTGCCATCCCACCGACGACTATCCACTCGCTCACACACTACGAATACACACCCCATGATGGCAGGGAACGGAGAAGATAACAAGAAATCATATGGTTATTTGGGTTTTGTGGGCTAATTGAACGAAAAACGCAAGATTCACGATTGGTGATTAGTGCTTGCAGTCGCTGCACTTGCAGGTGCATCTAGAACGAAGAAAAAAAAGGGAAATTGTGCGATCAACAACGTCGTTCGCCGGTGGATAGGAAGTGGAGACGTACTCAGAGCTGCAGTTGCAGGTCTGGGCGCCGGAGCAGCACGCCTCGTTGACGGGGATGGAGATGATCTGCAAGAACGCCGCACGACGCGTGCATCAGCCATCGCATCGTAGACAGCGCACGAAAGAAGAAGAAGAAACAGCGGGGCATCACTCACGGTCTGCATGATGCTGTACGTGAGGATGATAGTATGAGTTGCTTGAGTGTGTATAGACTGGAGGATGAGTATGTCCAAGGCAAGGAAAGGGGATTTTATACCTCTCGCAGACCCCTATTTGGTGTTCTTTACGACGTTCCTCCAAAGGCGATATCTCACAATGGATTTATAGATATTTTAAATGTGATACTCAACTTCAAATAGGATCTTCAGGTATAGCCATGAGCCAAGACTTTGTTTCATTTTCTGACCTAAACTTGAAGTTTGATACTGTTTAGTTAGGATTAAGTCGTTTTGATGATACTTTGTACCTCATTTCAAGTATCACATAAAGTTAATTTTAATATCTACAAAGCTGTTGTGTCTCGTCGGATATATCTGGGGATGAGGTCGGCATATGCCGCGTGTGGCGTATCTCATTCGGAGTCATTCCACTCGGCCACTGTCGGGTGATTTCAAGTTGGCCACTTCTTCCATCAGGCGACCCCAGCTTACGCCGAAACGGGATGAGATGACTTTATCTTGTTTCATTGATCATATGGAGACATCCGAGAAAGAGGAAAAGAGGAAAGGAAACAAGCAATGAGGCGTTCAGTGATCCCCGGGAGTACAACGCCATACGTCGGTTTGGAATTATCGATGATCCTGCGCGGTGGTTGGACCGATAGCTAGCTGGCCCGGATCCTTGTCCGTTTTTCGGTGTTTCTCCGGATATAATGTCCCTAGGTTACGACCCTGTCTCCGTCAGGCCCTTCTGGTGACTTATTCACACAGGACCTATGATGGGATCAGGAAAATAAGGGTCCACAACTTACCTGCCTGCCACGGCAAGATTGATGAAGACCGTCCATGCGTGAAACCTGATACCATCACCTCTAGCCTTTTGCGAGAGAAAAACTTGAACGTTAATAAACATTTCCCCACGGAAATTTACGAGGCACTGAGGGAAAGCCCTTGCTACCAAGCAGTCAAGAGAGTGGAGTTGTCTGTCACCTTCCGAAACTCGTGACTCGTTCTCTAGGGCATCAGGATTCATGTAACCAGATATGTGTTAATTAACACCGGGTGTGTACTGCCATCGCTCCATGTCTGCGTGCCAGTCAGATCGGTCGGGGCGATGGGGGTGCGGATGGAGAAGCAACCAGAAAACACCCGAACCAAGTCCACCTGATACATGGTGTGAATGAGAACACTTCATATTTGGAGCAGCTCCAACGGGAATGAAGCAGACTCCACGACAGTAGGCCGAACCAGATACTCCATAGGCCGAACTTTCCTGAGTGGAGTCACCAGATAGACAAGTAGAGCTTGCGCGTGATTCCATGAAGGAACTACGCCGGATGGAAAATGTGTGGCGACCTATACGGGTGCAGCAGCCAAGTAAACTTCCAGATTCGTCTTGCTGCGGTCCCTGCCCTGTGGCAAATGATGACATGCCATTGTTGGGATGGATCATCATCGATAGTTTGGGCGTAAAGAGACAAGACCGTACGGTATGTGTGATGACTCCATCAGGCAACGTGGAGTCGAGCCTTGAATAACTTGTAAACCTTCAAACAGCAGCGTGCGAGATAGGTAACCGGTGTTTTTCCTGACACTTTTGCCAACAAGCGTCGCATACCCCGCACCCGGTTTGAGGTACAAAGGTCCTAAGCCACCTTCGCCGTAGGACTCCTCGACGGAAGAATATCGACAGCGTCAAGCGAACATGCAGCACCACAACACGCACAGTGGAGCCTGCCAAAAGTGGAAAGTAGCCTATCGTCCTCCTGTCGCTATCCAGAAGAGGGTGATTCCCCCATTCGCCAGTGATAGTTTCCAGTCCAAAGACCGGTCGTCGTCGACGGAAACAAAGGGAGGCAACGTTCATAGGTCAAACCCGGGGAGATGCCATTTCGGAAGACCTGGCCATATGATACGATCCGTATGTGGAATCGACGATAATGACTGTCCTATGTCTTCTGGAGAGCAGCAGTTAGACCAACCTCTGGGTAGCAGAGAGCTCGAGTCGAATCGCAGGGCAAGGTCGTCCTATGCACACAGGATCATACCAACGTGCATGCTGCACCCGCCTTAGGCACAGTCAAGTCGACCTGGCCATGCCAGAGGAAGAGCTCAGACTGGAACGAAAGTCCCAGTGGAAGGTGGGGATGTCAAAACAGCGCTGTCCGCAGAGGTACTCGTCGTTATATTGGCTTCAAGGGGTACCCTCCCAGTGATGGTCACGAGGTGAGCGTGACCTCTAAGAAGCTTCCATTCGCTTGGAGCTGGCTACCAATCGGAGGGTGACGGCGGCAGACAACGTAGACCGATTGTCCAACGATTGTTAAAAATCGAAACACATATGTGTAGAAAGCGAACGGGTACAGAAAAATATGGATTTTTTTTTACTATTGCCTCGTTGGTCGGCACGATTTACTAAATTATAGGCCGACGACGTGCTAACTTGAAGGCTTCTACTATATACCACACCTACTAAGTGACCAGCGGAGTGCGCCAACAGTTCACCCATGTCGAAATACACGAGAGATGTAGAGATAAAACGCACAAGCAACTGCGGAGAAGAAGGGGCCTAGGCTTTGACTAATCTGTTTGTCTAGCGCCGAGTACACCCATTCGGGACAACGTCATTCCAGTAGGACGAGGCAATGACGCAGTGAATTATACTCTGGGAGTAAAGCATACGAACAGCAAGTATGAAACAACCGATAAAGGACGACAGAGGTGGTAACATGATCAGATTGCCCCGCTGCAACTGACAGCGGACACCATATATTATTATTTAGACACAAAGGATCCCCACCATTTCACCTAGTACACTGCCCAAGCTCTCGCACGGACCCTATCTACTCACTCACGCACTAAGAATACACGCCATGGCAGGAATCGAAATAAAAAAATTTGGAGAGAACATCGTTATTGAGGTTTGTGGTTGAACAAACGCCAGCTGCACGTTTAGTGCTTGCAGTCACCACACTTGCAGGTGCAACTAGATCGAGAAAAAAAGGCGAAGCACGCGATCAACGATGTGGTTCGCTGGTGGACGGGGAGCGGAGACGTACGTAGAGTTGCAGTTGCAGGTCTCGGCGCCGGAGCAGCATGTCTCGTTAACGGGGATGGAGGTGACCTGCAAGAACGCCGCACAACGCGTGCATCAGCCATCACGTCGTAGACAGCGCACGAAAGAAAAGAAAAAACAGGGCATCACTCACGGTCTGCATGATGTTGTGCGTGAGGATGATAGAATGAGTTGCTTGGGTGTGTATGGACTGGAGAATAAGTACGTCCCCAAGGTAGGGGAGAGATTTTATACTTTTCTCGCAAACCCCTATTTGGTGTTATTTACGGCGCTCCTGCGAAGGCGATATCTCGTCCGATTATCGGGTGACTTGCCCAAAATTTGTTCCGCCCGACCCCAGTGTAAGCCAAAAACGGGATGGGTTAGATACAGGAAACCGATTACAACCACAGTTGTTCCTCGCTCCGCTGTCCCCCATGGGGACACCCGAGAAAGAGGGAAAGAAACAAAAGGAAAGGATAAGGAAATGAAGAACAACAGGGATAAAAAACGTGATAAGGCGTTCAGTGTTCCCCGGGAGTACAACACGATACATCGGTTTGGGGTTATCGATACTCTTGCGTGCACGCGCGCAATCGTTGGATCGATAGCCAATTGATCCGGATCCTTCTATTTCGGTGTTCCTCTGGATACCTTGTCGCTGGGTGTGTGACCATCTGCCACTGGGTACGAATGAAGGACCGCACAGACGTGAAACGCTACAGCACGGAGTCTGAAGCCTTGGGGTGATAAGCACTGCCCCACGGCGATTTAGAGGTATTATGGGAAAGCGCAGCCGAACTGCGGTGGCAAAGTCCATGCGGCGAGTACGCGGGAGTGGAATTGTCTGCACCTTTCGAAGCCTGTAACTCGTCCTATGAGCATCGTCTAACCAGAGATGCGCAAATGAACACAGCATGGGTGTTGTCATCACTCCATGCCTGCGTGCACCAGATCAGTGGTGTGTGATGATTTCTCGTGCAGCCATTTCCTAAGATCACATTCGGGGAGGGATGATCCAGAAACCGCCCGAACCGAGTCTGTGGTGTGTACGAGAACACCCCACAGGAATGGCACAAAGGGGGTGAAGAAGCCACCATGACAGGCTGACAGCAGGCCGCCATCGGATCAGACACTCCACAGGCCCAACGTTCCTGAGTGGAGTCACCAGGTGGACAATAGAGGCCTGAGCGTGGTTCCATGGGAGAACTGTGCTAGGTGGGAGATGTGCGGCGGTAGGTCGCATACCGCAATCAAGAAAACTTCCAGATTCGTCTTGCTGTTGCTCCTGCTTACCCTAGATGTGACGCCATTGTTGGGATGACCATTAATAGTTGGGGCGTAAGAAGAAAAGGCCGCGAGTTATGTGTGATGGCCTACCACGTCATCCGTGCCGAGTCTCGAATAGACCAGGGACCGCGGAACGCCGTTGAGATGCACCGAACAATATCACGCAAGAGAGGGATCTTGTGTTTCTCCTGATGCCTCTGCCAACAGCACCGCGTACTTCTGACCCAGTCTAAGGTGTAAAGGTCGCCTAAGCCATCTTCGTTGGACCCCAAGTAGATGGAAGGACGTCGACAGCGTCGATGAAAGCGCCGCGGCAGCGCCATGGTACCCACGCACAGCCTGCCAAAAAAGGAAAGAAGCCCTTGTCGTCCTCAGCAAGTCCTCAGGCTCCAGAAAAAATCCTGATCAAGGGTGTGGTTCTCCCCTTCCATTGACAATGTCCAGCTTAGGGAATGGCCGTCCCCAATGCAGACGGTGCTAGGCAATAAGGCGAACGACGTTACAAAACCTGCCGGTGGGAGATGCTTTGGAAGACCAGGCCATAGCCTATAGGATACGAACTGGATATCCAATCGACAATGGGCGGAGCGAGACGGCTACGCCATGTCCTTTGGAGAGTAGAGATTTCTAGAAAGGGTCGCAAGGTGAGTCATGGACTCATCCTCATCCTACATACACAGGATCATGGCGATCGCTAACGTGCAGCCTGCACCACCTTACGTACAAACGTTGGCGGCCATCCCAGGGAAAGAAAAAAGACTGGAACGAACGTCCCAGCGGAATTAGGGAGAGGAATGAACGTCAAATCGGCGTGGTCGACTGACGCTCTGGGTTATATGGGTTTGAGCGGTGGGGTACCCTCACAGTCATCGTCACGAGCCATAAAGCTTCCATTCGCTAGGCAGCTGTCTATCGATTCGGAGATAATGGCGACATACGATATAGACCGATTTCCCAGCAGCCGGCAAAACTCAGAGCACATGTAAAAAAGATCTAGTGAACAACTGCTACCATCCTTGTGCTGACAAGGTAACAGCAGAGACGGTGCATTATCTGGTAAATTGCAACTGGCATTACTCGTTGCTGTTAGAATTCAGGGTGCGGGACGGGGACCACGCGGTAAGAATAGTCTTGTTTGTCTGAGCTCTGTCGAACGAGTAGAGTGCAGGAAATACATGAATGATGAGGGTGTGATTATGTAAGCCTACTGAGCACATCGATCTAGTTCTGGCTGTTATGTACTACTTCCTTGCGCCCCATCAACTGATCGCTCCATCAGAAATTGTGATTTCCAACAGTTGGCGCCACCCGTACTACCTCTTCTTGCATCCTTATCACCCTCAGATCCCCTCGCGTGTTATATGTTGGGGACCTTGGGGTACAGCATTCATTGATCAACGATTATGTGGCGTCGTGTTCACCACTACAGTCGCATGGAGAAATCCACACAAATAGACAATCCAATCTCACCATTCTCGAGACATAGGCAATGACGCGCTGCATCGCACGCTAGAAGGAGAGCCTCACCTGGAAACGGACGGCAGGTTTGTAACAAACGACCAACGACGACAGGGGTGATAACATGATCGGATTGGATGAGGCGCCCTGCAACTGACAGCGTACACCATACATAAACTTAACGGATCCCCTCCATTCCAGCGACACCGCCTGAGCTCTCGCACGGACCCCCCGTCTACCTACTCACACACTCACAATACACGCCATGGCGAGAACGGAGAATAAAGGAAATTGAAGAGAAACACATGGTTGTCTGGATTTGTGGCCGAAACAGACGCCAGTTGCACGTTTGGCCGCTTAGTGCTTGCAGTCACCGCACTTGCATGTGCAACTAGATCGAGAAAAAAAAAGACGCAGGACGGGCAATCAACGACGTGGTTCGCTGGTGGGCGAGGAATCGAAGACGTACGCAGAGGTGCAGTTGCAGGTGTCGGCGCCGGAGCAGCACGCATCGTTAACGGGGATGGAGATGACCTGCAAAAAGCCCGCCAACGCGTCCATCAGCTATTGCGTCGTCGACAGCACACGAAAAAAAGGACATCACTCACAGTCTGCATGATGTCGTGCGTGAAGATGATAGAACGAGTTGCTTGGATGTGGATGGACTGGAGAATGTGTACACCCCAAGGGCAGGGGGGATCTTATACCTCTCGCAGACCCCTATTTGGTGTTATTTACGACGCTCTTTGGGTGATCGTCGTTGGAGTTATTCCGGAAATCAGGTTGACTGTCGCCGCATGTGGCGCATCTCTCAGGCCACAGCCTGATCAAGTACTATGAGGTGACTTACCTCCTTGTTGCGTCAGACGGCCCCAGCGTGAGCCAAAACGGGATGAGGTGACGACCATCATTTCTCTTTCACTGTTCCTCGTAGAGACACCAGAAAAGAAAATAATAAAGGAACAAGGAACAAGAGGAGAGACAGAGGAGATAAGGCATTGTGATCCTCGGTGAGTACAACGCAATACGTCGGTTTGGGTTACCGATGATCTTGCATGCGCGCGGATGTCGTTGCACCGAGGCCCAGCTGACCCAGATTCTCGTCCATGTTGCAATGTTCCTCCGGATACCTTGTCTCTGGGTATGTCACTCTATTTCCGTCAGGTCCTGCTGGTGATGTGCTGAACAGGATCGGGTCCACAGCTTACTTGTCTGCTGTGATACAGATGAAAGTCTGACCATGCGTCAAACCTTATACCACTGAATGGTAACTCCTAGAGGAGAAACATTCAAATGTTATTGATAAGCACCACCTCACGGCAATTTACAGGCATTGAGGGAAAACACATTCCACCGAGTGTAGAGTATGGAGTTATCTTCCAGCTTCCGAGAGTTGTGACTTGCCCTCTTGGCGTCGTGTAGATACGCGTAAATGAGTACAGCACGCATGCTGTCGTTCCATGTCTGCATGTGTCAGATCCATCGGACTGGTGATTTCTCATCAAGACATTTTTCATAGTCCTATTCGAGGGGGCGGAGATCAAGAACCATCCAAACCAAGGACACTGATACCATGGTGTGCACGAGAACATCCCTATACTAATGGGGATGAAGAAGTTAACAACAGCAGGCCGCCATTGGATCAGATACAGCACAGGCCCAAAGTCCCTGAGTGGAGCCACCAGGTGGACAATAAAGGCATAGATGCCGTGATTCCATAAGTGGGCTGCCCTGGGTGAAAGCTTGCGGGCCTACGGCGAGGCGTATGGCGTGCTGCATATAAGTAGACTTCCAGATTCGTATTGTCGTTGCCTTCTCCAGGTGGATGACATAGCTAGTTGACAATAAGCCCACGAGCTATGTGTGGTGGCCTATCACGTCATCCGTAGAGTCGAGTCTCGGATAGGCTAGTGACCGAGGAACAACGTTGCGAAGCAGCGAACAATATCGTGCGAGATAGTGAACTTGTGTTTGATGTCTGCCGATCTTGAAGCCCCGCATACTTCTGAGATGTAGGGGTCGCCCAAGCCATTTTCGTTGGACCTTCGTAGTCGTGATGGAAGAACGACAGCATGCATCAAGCGAAGAGGCAGGGCCTGCCAAAAACAGAAAGAAGCTTACGTCATCCTCATGGCAAGCATCTCCCTGCAGTGACGGTGCTCGGTCCAGCGACCGTCCAGGATGTGGTCGTCCTCAATGCATACGATGCTAGGCCCAACAGGCGAGCGGCATTCCAAGACCAAGCCCGGGGGAAGCCTCGGAAGACCCGACCATAGAATACGATATGGAATCGGCGACGGTGAATCGCGACGACTGCGCCATGTCGCCTGGAGAGTAGGAGTCAGAACAGCCTCGGAGTAGCAGAGAACTCTAGAGAGGGCTTGTGTCGGATCGCAGGGTAAGAGTCAAACAGACTCATCATCCTACACACAGGATCATGCCTATGCGCACCCCGCAACGACCCAGGCACATTGACAGTCGTTGGCCCGACCATTTTAGAGAAACAGAAAAGAACGGAACAAACGTCCCAGCGGGGTTGGGGAGAGAAATGGGCATCGAAATTGCGTGGTCGTCTGAGGTTCGTTGTTAAATCCAATCGACTAGGGAGGTGTACCCTCACAGTCGTCGTCACGAGGTGTTATCATTGACCATAGAACTCGAGCTTCCATTCGCTACCTGCTTGATTAGGAGATAATGGCGACACGCAACTCGAACGTAGACAGATTTCACCGGAACATCCCCCTTCCACCCAAGTGCATTCTTCAACAGCCTGTTTGCTCTCTTTCCATTTACACGGGAAACTATATGTTGACTCAGGCTACTGCTAGTCTTTGTACTTGTGGTTCTACGGAGCAACATTATACGAGAACGAACATACATTGTCGCGTTCCGCATTTTGCACGACCGGGACGCGAATGCTGCAGCCGTGGACACCAGTCTGGTGACCAGACCGTTCTATGAGGCAAGCCGTCGATAGACGTAGACGGGCTGGTCACCAGACTACGTGGACACTGGAGATGAATGTTTGACGAAGGCTAAGTATAGGTTTCGACAACATGTGATCGCGTCGCACGTCGTATAAGTCAAGACATGGTCAGGGAGGTCCACACGTACATTTGCTCACCATGACAAGACCCAATATTTGCGAAATTACCTGCGGTGACTCCAAGGCAACTTTATATGGTCCAGTCTGCAGAGCCTGATAATCAGTTAGTTTGACTTGGTTGAGTGTTCCGTCCATTCCATACCACGGAATAAAGACTAATAGGGACGCTCCCCGAGGACGGAGTGAGCTATATTCAAATGGAGATATCCTTGACTACGAAAAAGTCGCAACAGCGTTGTCAACACGTGTTTCACAGCAAACGGAATAAACGACGGCGATCTCACCATAGAAGAGAAGACAGCGTCGAATGCGTGTTGGTCATGCTGCGCAGCGGTCCGTTCATCGCGCAATAGCACTGCATCAACGAAGAAAACACCTGAATAATTGTCACATCGACCTCTACCCGAACAGCGTGCACCAGGTTACATCCCTTGGTAGGATCGCTAATCGACCAAGAAAGTAAAACACACGGCAGTCCCCGTTCCCAGTGCTGATTCAAATTTCAAAGACTCTGAGCAGACACGTTGGCCCCATTCGGGACGCCAAACGAATGCTTGCGACCTCTGTACGCCTCATCGTATACGTCCCTCAGCAAGTCGAGCTCATCGACCGTCCTTTTCGGGGATTTATCCCGAACGATCCCCAGCAGAGACTTGTGTGAGACGATGTAGACCCGTTGGTCCGGCAGCTGCGCCTCCGACAAGTTCTCCTTCACACTCCGACGTGTCTCGGTGATGAATTGTTCGCGAGCAGCCTTGTACATCCCCTCCTTCGTTTCTGCCTCGTCGTCAGAATCATACCCCAGGTCTCCCATGAGGTTGCGAATGTGTTGGTCAACCTTTGAGCGGACGATGAAGGTGGGGATATGGAAACGACGGCAGTTCGCCAAGATGGCTTGGTCCGTCATCGTGAAACGGTTGTTAAAGAGGACGATGATGCAGTCAAAGACGTAAAGTCCCTGAGAATTGAAGTACTGCCAGTCGGGAATCTTCAGTGTTCCTGATCCCGGAACGTCGTACCACGCGAACTGGTCAGCGTGGGTAGGATTGGAGTATCGCCCAACCTCCAAGGTGGTTTCTACGACGCTGGTAGGAGCTGCATTTGGGTCTTGATTGGCCATGCCGCAGAGGGCGTTGATCAAGGATGATTTACCACTGCCAGCGACGCCAGCAACAGCGAAATGGAACACTCCATCCTTGTACTGAACCTTCTCCTTGGCAGCTCGGAGCTCGTCGGCAGTGGGCATGACCACAGGCTGGATACCTTGCTTCAACTGCCTCTCCACCTCTTCTTGCTCCTTTTTAGCCTTCATCGCCTGCTCGGCCGCTTTGCGAGCCGCTTCCTCGGCGGCAAGCTGCTGCTCCCTGGCTCGCTTCATCTCTTCCTCCCGGACTCTCCGACGTCGATTTTCCTCTTCCTGGGCGGCAATAGCAGCTTTCTTTGCGGCCTGTTCGGCAGCTCTGGCGCGCTCTCGCTCGGCTTCTAACTCTCTCTTCAACCTCTCCTGACGCTGGCGTTCCTCGCGAGCTCGCGTCTCCGCCTGCTCCTTAGCGAGCCGAGCAGCACGCGCAGCGGCCTCTGCCTCCCGACGGACACGCTCGGCTTCTTGACGAGCTGCCTGGGCAGCCTTCTCCGCAGCGAGCTGCGCCTCGCGCTCCCTTCGCTTCCGTTCCTCCGCCTCGCGAGCGGCTCGCTGAGCAGCTTCTCGCGCCTGTCGAGCAGCCACTTCCGCCCTTCGTTGCTGCTCCTGTGCCTTTCTACGGGCTTCTTCAGCTGCCCGTCGTTGTTGCTCGATGGCATGCCAGTCAGGTTCACAATGGCTTGAGTGTCCTCCTCCCATTGTCAAAACTGCAGTTAGGAGAGGGGATTCGAATGTTAGAAGGGTGTGGTCTGTGTCAAAGGGGAATTGCTGTGTTTTTGGTTCATGCGTGGCGCACGAGGATCATGAGGACGTAATGCTCCGCGTTCTATTGTGCTAGCAGCCTCAAGGACAATGATCCGCGATATCACCCAGACAACATTGAGTTCCTGAATCTCTGTTGTCTCATGAGCTCAACACGTTGAACAGCGTCGGCTCACTTACATATTATACTAGTGACTCGTCGTGTTCGATTAGAAGGAAAACCATCGAGGCGCCAAACGCGCAGATATGACGCCGAGCGATAACGCCACATTTCGAACTTTGTTTGAATTCGAGTCCATTGGGTCCCACACAGTAGGTCCTGGGCAGCAGTATAAGCTGCACGTATATGCACTGCTGGTGGTACAACTGAGTCAAAGCTTCACATTCCGAATGGTTGAGTGCTCGACCCCAAAACGTGCCTCGGCCATTCCCTTGAGATATTACTAAATTAGTAACTTAAATGATAGTCATGGACAGACTATGTTACATTGTCTTCCCTGGCCATCACGCACGGATGAAACACAACACGTCGACACAAGGTCTCATTACCTCCAACAGCCTGTCGAGTACAATGTCATGCAACTGGCAGAACGTGCCAGTGTCTCCTTCACAAAAGCACTTCCGCATGGGGATTTCGAGCATCTGTGAGCTCGGATGGGTCTCCAGCCTAAGTTCCAGTCCGAGGACAAGTGATGTTCCGGAGGAGTTGTTTCGTATCTCTTACCATCATTCATTCATTCCATTCTTTGTTTTACTCTCCCCTTGTTTTCCTTTTCTTTGAAAAATTTCCTTCTCCCGTCGTCTTGTGTCAAGGGGGAGTAATTAGTAATGAGATACACGACTCTTGGAATACCAACATACTATTCACAGTAGGTACATTCTTGGTCAACCAATGGGATGGTTTGGGAGGTACGCTTCTTCTCTTACACGATACCTGGATATATACTTACCAAAGTTACCATATCCATGGATATTCATATTTGTCTAGGGATCTATTAACCAACCGCTCGAACGACAAGTCCCCTTGCCCCTTGCCCTAGTGAGCTGCCCTCACACTCGACGTGTCGGTGGGTAGGAGTTGGTCTCAACTCCAGCCTTCGAGTCGTCTAACAGATATTCGTGGGTGTCTCTATCCATCCTGTTCAGAACAGCAGAGCTGAACCTCCAGAGTGTTGCACATATCCTCGCAGCCGATTAGTAGATAGTAAATATGGCTGATCCTACCGTGCGTTACGCCGTGGCCCAGAATGCATTGTTCACCGATTGTTGAAATTTCGAGTGAGAGTTGACGATCGATGTTGCAGGCTTCTCAAACGGCAAGAACTCGTTTTTGAGGATTTCGCCGAGTGAGTGGAATCACATCTAGACCTGTACATCTCGTTTATTAAAAGTCTGCTGCAAATAACGAGCTCATACAAACAAGATTGTTCTGTTATTATTCTTACTGCATGGTCCCGCACCCCGAATTCTAACAAGGTCGAGATATGCAGGAATTCACAGATCACTGTTCTCCAGGAGTAAGATTGCCCGAAATACTATCAACTCCAGCACTCTTTGTCGTCGTATCGGTGAGCATCAATTCCCGCTCAGTATCCTTGACTATGATGTTGGCATCCTGTACCTTTGGGCGCACGCACACGGCATCTTGCTGCGCAGATATCACGAACATCTTCTGCGGAAACAATTGAGCGGGTGCGCCACATGGAATGGCTATGAAGATGAAGGGCGGGAGGGATGATCTCCTTTGAACTCGACCAGAATTTTTACTCTATTAAAGTGGAGGACTGGACTAAGGTCGAAGTCTCCAAGTCTGCATTCAAGTTGGAGTGGAGAACGTATGGGGCGGACATTTACACCCAAGCTAGAGTTTCGGCATCGACAAGTTTCGATAGCAGCTACCAAAGTCTATGCAGGACTTCAATGGAAATGAGTTGACTATTGTCAACTACGCGGTGGCATCACGTCGTCATGTCAGTCGGCATCTGCAATCGTACTCGATGCGCTCAGGCTTTAGGCTTCCAGGTCGGGCTCGCCTGCATTGGCATCACTATGGTCTCCCGAATCCTCGGTGTCGCCGTCTGATATGTCCTAACTTGCACCGTTTAGGTTTCTGTGTACATGCTCTGTGACTAGCCCCTACACTCGAGTGCTCGACCAATCGTCGCCCCATCCGTCAATGTCTGTATTTACCGTGTTTGCTTGTCCGCAACTGTGGTTACTCACGCGTTTGTAACGAGCTAGAAACTCTGCCAAATACAAGGCAACCTTTTCTCTAGCACAAACCATGAGATTCGACTCGATAAGACGTAACGTACACACTACAACAAGATGATATAGGAAGGCCTTTGCGTGCATAAAGGTACCAGGGAGCAACTGAAACGGGCTCGTCCATGCCCAAATAGCGCCACAAAAGCAGAAGGGATACATGATATATGAGACAACAGGTTATGGTTCAAGATGAGAAACAGTCCGTGTGGCTGTGGCAGCGTAGTTCTTACACACAGCAAAGAGTAGGC